>PVJC01001604.1:0-16532 GCA_004026665.1 Murina feae | reverse complement strand
CCTTATTTTCCCTTCAATTTTGAATGATAGCCTTGTTGGATAGAGTATTCTTGGATACAGTCCCTTGCTTTGCATCACTTTGTAAATTTCCTTCCATTCTTTTCTGGCCCAATGTATTTCTGTTGAGAAATTGTTTGAAAATCTAATGGGAGATCCCTTGTACATAACTTTCTGTCTCTCTCTTGCAGTCTTTAAGATTGTCTCTTTGTCCTGAACATTTGCCATTATAATTATGATGTGTCTTGGTGTGGGTCTTTTCGGATTCATCTTGTTTGGGTCTCTCTGTTCTTGTATGACTTTTTTCTTCTCCACATCAAGGAAGTTTTCTGACATTATTTCTTCAAATAGGTTTTCTAAACTTTGTTCCTATTCCTGTTGTTCTGGCACCCCTATTATTTGTATGTTGCTTCATTTCATGTTGTCCCAAAGCTACCTTAGACTCTCCTCTGGTCTTTTATTTTTTTTCTCCAATTGCAGTTCAGTTTGGGTATGTTTTGTTTCCCTGTCTTCTAATTCTCTAATTTGGTCCTCTGCTTCTCCTAGTCTATTGTTGAAACTTTCCATTGTGTTTTTTATTGCAGCTATATCACTCTTTATTTCGTCTTGATTTTTACATAAGTTGTTGATTTTTATCATCCATCCTGGTTTATGAACTCTATGAACCTTATTCTGAATTCCTTTTTGATATATTTCATGCCTCTGTTTCACTTAGCTGATTTTCTGGTCATTCCTCATTTTCTTTCGTTTGGAGGTTTCTTTGTTTACCTATTTTTGCTCACACCAAAGGATCTAGGTGTTGAGTCATGCTGGGGCTGCTCCTTCAATAGTAGTGGCTCCTCAGGCGGCAGCTGCTCCTTGGGCAGTTGCAGCTCTTCAGGTGGCAGCTGCTCCTTGGGCAGTTGTGGCAGTGGTTTCTTCTTATTTGGCAGTGGCTCCTCTAGTGGGAGCTGTTCACAACAGTGGTAGCTCCTCTGGCTGGCAGGGGAAGGCTGCTCACCCAGCTGTTGCTCTTCAGATGGTGGCGGGCTACTCCTCCTCAGAGAGGGGCAGGCTACTTCATGGTTGCTGCTCCTCAAATGAGTGCAGGCCACTCATCAAAAGAGGTCCTTAGCTAGAGAACAATACCAGGGATGAAGAAATAGTACCTAATAGGTTCATTAGTACAATTTGAAGAAAATAACGCTAACTTGCCTTAAATTATGCATATAGAAATATTTGTTCTCATATCTAAGTCAATAAGCACTAAATCTTAGAGAAATTTTCAATATATGTTTTTCCATTGTTACACCATTAAGCTGAGAGAGAAAGTTGCAATTTAACAATGATTACATGAAGGAGTCAAAGTATAAGAAATAATAGATGAATAAAATATCTAAAAATATTTCACATTTCATTTATCCATAATACAGGTGTCCCAAAAATTTATACATACTTTAAGAGCTGATAATTCAATAATGAAAATGAAATGTATTTTAATTAACACTCCATTTATAATTATTCAAAGTGTGTGTACATTTTTGGGGACACCCTATAGTTCATTCAGGGTTATTCACTTTATCATTCTAATGTAATAGAATGTAATGGAGCACTTCCTACTTAGGGCTCACTGTATGGCAATCCAAGAGCCAAGTGCACTTTCCTGGAAACTTGTAGGACCTTTCCTAAGTCAATCCTACTTCTTTAGCAAACCTTCCTCTACACTTCATAAAAAATAAATGCTCTCTCCAATTATTGTATTTCACTTCTTGGTAAACATGTAGTTGCTGATTAGGTGAAAACATGATCTGCTATAAACTTGTCTGGGAATATTAGGTTTGTGGCAACTTCCTTTGAATAATCATGATTAAAGGTTGTCTTTCATTTCATCTTAGGTGGTCTATGCAAACAAATATGAGTTGTGCTTCCATTTGTATTCATTTACATTGTTTTTGGAGCTGTAACCTACCACCTTAATTGTAGTCACATTATATATTGTGCTTGGGACCTCAAGTAACATACATACTGAGATATTACCCATTTTCAAAATCATATGGGCATGAAAATTAGCTTAGTAAAAAAATATTTTAATTTGAACACTTAGGATCATATAAACATTAGTCTAAACTAATAATCCATTAAATCAAAATTTTATTTCTGCATTTCTAACGAAGCTGACAAATTGATAGACTATTTGATGGAACTTTTTTTTTAGCTTACTGCTTTTTTTTAACTCTCATTTAAATTAGTTGCTTAAAAGGTCATGTTTAATGTCACATTAGCACTTTCCCAGAAATATTTATTTTTATTTAGATTTAGTATGATAAAATAAAAACTTTCTGGGTGTTAATTATAAATGAAACTTTCTAAAAGTTCCATTCAAGATTTTAGTATAGTTTCATTAAAGTGTCCATCTTCAGTCAATGACATCTAACTGCTACAAAACTTATAACAGTTATATTTATTCAATGTGTCTTCCTCATTTTGTATACAGTGATATTTATTCAATGAGTCTTCCTCTTTTTGATTTTTTGATTTCATACACTAATAGATAGAAAATAGATATGATTTTAGTTATAGATATTATAATTATATAATGATTTTATGCATAAAACATTATTCAGATTCTTTTCTCTTACACTAGATTAAAATTAATAAAATCAACGAGTCTTTCAAAATTGTTTGAACATCTAAGTAACTTCATTCTTTTACCATCTTTACCTTCCACTGGCCAATAGGTTCTTCAATTATATGCATCAAAAAGATTTATTTTTAGACCAATAATATTCAATAAAGTCTTCATTCTTATAATGAAAGTAAAGATATATTTAGGAAATTCTGGATTTTTTCTACAATTTTTTATGTATTTAAGTTCTGATTCCAGATAATACATTGTAAATTATTTTAAACCTAGCAATAAACTACATCACAGTGGTATTTTGTATTTTCACATGAATCTATTAAATATGAAGAACATATATTTCTTATTTTTATATCCTACGCAACACATGGAAGAACTCTAGATATCTTGATAGGAGAAGAAAAAGTACTGAATACTTAGTTTATGACTATCACTACATTTTTCATATATAGGGATAAGTGTATTAATTAGATTACATTATGCATGCTGCCTTATAATAAAAATGATGAAACTATTAAAGTAATTTATGATTTAATATTTTTTAACATAGGAGAAAGAAACTGTGATGAGATGGTAGAAATTGCTATACTCTAAATACATATTTCATTAACCAAGAGATATTGATTCTTATAATTTCAAACATTAAAAAATAAATTTTAGAAAATTAAGATTTAGAAACATTATTCTGCACTTAAAAATAATATAGGCAGTTACAATTTATTTCACACTATAAAAGATATTATTTTCTTTCACAAATTACAAATTGACATCTATGTCTTTTATCCCTAGTATTTTTTTTATGAAATCACTAGAGGCCCGGTGCACAAAAATTTGTGCATTTGGGCAGGGGGTGGGGGGCATCCCTCAGCCTGATCTCGCAGTCTGGGACCCCTTGGGGGATGTTCACCAGCTGGTGTCCCTGGCCAGCCTGGGTGAGGGGCTGAGGGCCGTTTCAGGCTGCCCACTGCTCCTTCCGGGTTCATGTCCCTACTGGGATGCCTGGCTGGAAGCAAGAATCTGAGATTTATTTAAATTCTATAATGGAAACTTTGTTGCCTTGATGCCCCGCTCAAAGCCTGGGTTGCCCCTGGCAACCCAAGATCCCAGCCCTGCAGGTATCTGGGGTTTGTTTATCTTCTATAATTGAAACTTTGTAGCCTTGAGTAGAGCTCAGGGCCTGCAGTGCCCTGGCTTCCTCCATTGCCCGGGGCAACTCCAGCTCTGTGGCCACCGCCATCTTAGGTGAGTTAATTTTCATATTTATTCCTGATTGGCTGATGGGCATGGTTGGTGGGCGTGGCTTGTGGGCGTAATGGAGTGAGGGTTAATTTGCATATTACTCTTTTATTAGATTAGGTTGTCTTACTGGTCATTTTATTATAGCTTCTCTACCCATATGTTTATAGTGTTATTCATCTTTTACCAATTAATTTATTGTGTTTGTTTTCCAAAGGAAAAGTCACAGTTAAAAATATGTTACATTTCCACTTATATGACATAACTAGAGGCCCAGTGCATAAAATTAATGCAGAGGTTGGTTGTCCCTCAGCCCAACCTGCACCTTCTCCAATCCAGGATCTGTCAGGGGATGTCCTACTGATGGCTTACGCCCACTTCCCATGGTTCTCTGCTCTTTGCAGGACCTGGCTGCTGCTCCACAACACGGCAACAAAGCTGCCATGTTCTGCTGTTTGCTCTCTGTCTACAGGGCCTGAGGGCTTCACCGGCACCATGTGGACAAAGCCCCATGCCTTGCTGTCTGCTCTCTGTCCATGAGGCCTGGGGGCTTTGCCAAGCCCCACTGTCTACTCTCTGTCTGCAGGGCCTGGGGGCTTTGCCACTGCCACCACTGCAAGAATGAGCCACCACGCCCTGCTGTCCACTCTCTGTCTGCCAGTCCTGGGGGCCATACCCCACTGTCTGCTCTCAGCAGCGGGGCTGAAAGGAGTGGGGGACTCCAGAAGGACTGAGAGGACTGGGCACTGCCATCTTGTGGCTATGGATGCTGACATCTTTGTGGCAGTGTGATGGTCAATTTGCATATTCCTTCTTTACTATATAGGATGGCTTGAAAAATAATCATGGGTTATCCATTATTTTCTATGATTAATTATTACCATGCTGAATTCTGAGGCTTCTTTTACTTTTTGTTTATATTTTTTTTCTATCTCCATCCCTGCAAAATTTTTTTTGTGATACTTAAAATTCAGTGAATAAGCAAGGTACATCTGTATCTCTATCAGAGTTTCTTATAATGTATGGCCATTCCACTTGTAGATCTTACACATCCTCAAACTTACTTACACATACAGTTATCTAGCTCAGTTGTTCACTTTTCACTGCTCTCTACATTATTTTATTATGGCCTCTGAAAATTGTCATTCAATTCCTATAACCACATATTTATCTCTGAAAGTTTCATTCTCTCTCTCTTTTTTCAATCTTTAACCTCCCTCCTCAGTTAAGATAGTATCTGTGGTGAGTTTGTCCTCCACCATACTGGGCTTTACCTGATTTGAAAGAGAACTAAGTGCTCTACTTGCTCTTCATTGTAATTTTAATTTATTTCCCTCTATTTCCCTTCAAAGCCACCACATCTTTGAAGTTTGTGTGGTCAGTCTGTACCAATGTCTATAGCTCTTTTTTATTGTCAGCTATCATATTCCAGTTACCCATTTCTTTCTTGTTTTAATTGAAGACTTCAGTTTTGCTTGGTCACACTTTTTCTCTATCCTTTTATTTCCTTCGTACCTTTTGTTGACATTGGAAATCAAATAAAAATCTTGGCCTAATTTTTGTTTTGACCCCTTAAAGTCCCAAGATCTTTTTAATAACCAATCTCAACTACTTACTTTATAGGAAGCCTTTTAATTCTCAACTCCCAAGCCCTCAGTTTAGTCATTTGATTCTATCAGGATCTTGAAATCACTAACTTTTTCATTCCCTAACTCATTCACCATTCTATTTATATTCTTTGTTTTTAATTTTTACTTATTTCAAATTCTATGTCCTGGAAATATATTCAGCTCTTGTTCATGTCCTTAATAACATCATCTTTTCCTCTACCTGCCAAAACCCCAACCCTGGATAACCTCCAAAACAAGCATATTTAATGTTCAGCCTGCACATTACAAATGGATGTCACAATAAAAATATCACACCACTGTTTTGCTGCATCTCATTTAAAATTTTTGGACCAAACCTAAAATGAATATACCTTAACTTTTAGCTATATAGTTGTAGTCCCAAGCAAATATGCTTTCTCACTCTCTAATACAATCATTTTTATTTTTATTTTTTTATTTTTTAAAAACCTATTTTATTGATTTTTTACAAAGAGGAAGGTAGAGGAATAGAGAGTTAGAAACATTGATAAGAGAGAAACATTGATCAGCTGCCTTCTTGA
The DNA here is from genome assembly GCA_004026665.1 of Murina feae. Classification (NCBI taxonomy): domain Eukaryota; kingdom Metazoa; phylum Chordata; class Mammalia; order Chiroptera; family Vespertilionidae; genus Murina; species Murina feae. Next base: position 10,509 of record PVJC01001604.1, on the reverse strand, counting down.
CACTCCTCTCTGGGAATGTGCCCGCAACCAAGGTACATGCCCTTGACAGGAATCGAACCTGGGACCCTTCAGTCAGCTGGCCGACACTCTATCCACTGAGCCAAACTGGTTAGAGCTGCAATCATTTTATAACTACTCTTTCATCAAATCTCTAATATCCCATTTTTAACTAGTAATATATTTGGCTTATATTTGTTAAGAAATTTTATGAGCAATACCTGGTTATTCTATCCGCCAAACCTATAAACCTGTGTTCTTCTTATGTGCTCTTCTTTCTTTCTGTAGAAAAATCACTATGGGAACCAGTGCTGGGCATATTACCGGTATGTGTGGCTATCAAGAAAAATTACAAGCCATCTAAAAGGGAAGTAAGTTGAAAAGACAGAGTAAGCATCTGTACCAGACATGGCAGGGATGCTAGAATTTCTAGACTGGAAATTTAAAACTATTATGATGATTATACTAAGGATAAAAAAAAGGTAGAGAACCAACCAAAATAGATGAGTAATCTAAGCAGAGATATAGAAATCTTAATAAAGAATAAAAATACTAGATATAAAATTCTGTAACAGAAAAGAATGCCTTTGATGGGCTTATGAGTAGATTGGACACAGCTGAGGAAAGAATCTTTGTGCTTGAGAATATGATATATCAAAAGAATCCTTGAAAACCAAAAAGAACAGAGAACAAAGGCTGGAAAAAAAGTCCAAACAAACAGAATATCCAACTACTGTGGAACAACAAAAAGCATAACATGTTTGTAATGGGAATACTCGGAGAAGAAAAAAAAAAAAAAGAAGAAGCAATAAGAAAGCAAACCAACTTTTAAAAAATGGGCAAAAATCTTAGCAAACACCTCACCAAAGAATATATACAGATGACAAATAAGCATATGAAAAGGTACTCTACATCATAAGTCACCAGAGGAATGCAAATTAAAACAACTGTGAGATATCACTGTGTGCCTATTAGATGGCCAAAATCCAGAACACAACACTAAGTGCTGCTGAGGTGTGCAGCAAAAGGGACTCTCATTCATGGCTGGTGGAAATGCAAAATGCTATGACCAATTTGGAAGACAGTTTGGTGATTTTTTTTTTTAAAAAGCTAACCTAATTACTTGCTCTATATGATCCAGCAATTATACTCCTTGGAGTTTACCCAAAGTGGTTAAAAACTTATGTCTGCACAAACACCTGAATATTTACAACATCTTTATTTATAATTGTAAATACTTGGAAGCAACCCAGATGCCCTTCAGGAGGTGAATGGATAAACTGTGGTACATCTAGACACTGGAATATTATTCAAGGCTAAAAAGAAATGAACTATCAAGCCATGAGAAGACATGAGCAAATCTTAAAATGCATATTACTAAGTGAAAGAAGCCAGGGTGAAAGTCTATATACTGTATGATTTTTCATTATATGACATTCTGCAAAAAGCAAAACTATCTATCTATATATAAAACCCTAATACTTAAATAGACTGAATGTCACAACAACCAAAGAACCAAACAATCGGTCGCTATGACATGCACTGACCGCCAGGGGGTGCACGCAGAGCATTGCATGTGTTGGCATCAGGTGGCAGAGGGTGGAGCATGGTGCTCAACTGCAGTGGAATGATGGAGCAGGTGAGCAGGGGTGCCAGGCCAAGGCAGGGTGCCACTGACATTGGGGTGAGCCTCTGGTGATTACTGAAAATTCTTTGCACCTGTGCACTGCATTCCTGCCTGGCACTTGCACCTGCTGCCATCACTGGCCTCGTTCGCACCCTCTGCCAGCTCCAGAGCTACGGCTCCCACCCACTGCTGGCACCTGGTGCCAGCCCTGATGGCTCAACACTGTCAGAGGGTGAAAGTGGTAGCTGCCAGCCCCTATCTCCCCTCTGGGCTTCTTCACTTCCCCCTGCTTCTGAGGGGTGATTGGGGCCAGAAGTCATATCTCGCACCCACTGCTGGCGCTAGTCCCACTCGCCCTCACAGCAGGTGCCAACAGAGGGTGAGAGTGGAGGCTGCCGGCCCCGATCACCCCTGAGGGCTTCTCCAACTCCTCCTTATCCTGATGGGCAATCAGGGCAGCAGCTGCCACTTGTACCTGCTGCTGGCACCAGCCCTAATCACTCCTTGTGAGAAGGGCCAGGGCTATCAGCATGTGGGAGTGACAGCAGTGGGAGAAGGGCTGCCAGCAGACAGGGGACTTGGGCCCACTGCAGGATGTAGTGGGCAGGGGGTGTGGAGGATGGGCCAAGAGCTGACCCTGTACCCACCACAGTCTCGCAGCCCACAATTCCTTTCAAGGTGCATGAATTTGTGCATGAGCCCCTAGTCTATATCTATAAAAGTCTAAGCAACCGAATGATCAAATGACTGAACAATGAACAACTGGTCATTCACTGACCACTAGAGCCAGACCCTCGATACTGTAGCTGGCCCCTGGTGGTCAGTGCATTCCCACAGCCAACCTCCCATGGCTGGCCAACTTCCTGTGACCAGCCAACATCCCACAGTGCATCCTCCAGCTGGCCAACCTCCCACAGTCCCTCCCCATGCCAGCAGGCCAGCTTTCCACTGTCCCTTCCTTCTGGCCGGCCAACCTCTCATAGTCCCTCCCCACACTGGCCAATCTTGCACTGTCCCTCTCCCCGACCAGCTGGCCAACCTCCCATGGTCCCTCCCTGCCACCAGCCAACCTCCTGTGATCCCTCCTCTGGCCAGCTGAACAATCTCCCTTGGTCCCTTCCCCCGACTGACTAACCTCCTGCAGTCCCTGCCCCCAGCTGGCCAGCCACCCCTTCCCCCAATTAGCCCTGATCAGCTGCCAGGTCAAGGGACCCCACATGTTCATGAATTTCATGCACTGGGGCTCTAGTCTACTCTAATAAAAGAGTAATATTGAAATTGACTGTTTCTCCGAGATGCCTAAGCCATGCCCGCCAGCCAATCATAGTGGCTGTATGCAAATTAACCCAGCCAAGATGGAGGCTGGCAGGGGGGCTCTGTGCTGGGGGCCTCCACGGGGCATGCACAAGCATCACTGCCTGTCCGTGCCAGGTGTGTTAGCTCAGTGGTGGGGGCGGGGGGTACCCCCAGGGGTCATGCACAAGCATCCGCCGCCCAGCGCAGAGCCTCTGACGCTGGTCCACTGCCTGGCTCCACCCCGGGGGCTTCTGTGGGGCATGTGCGAGGCTCCACAGTGGAGGCCTCCGTGGGGTGGGGTGTGTGCAAGTATCTGCCACCCGGCTCCATACTAGGTGTGTCCCCTCAGCAGGGGGGGCCCACTAGGCATGTGCGATCATAGACTACCCAGCAGGAAACATCTATGCCTGTGCTCACCAGCCCTCCCACCCCCCAGTGCTCGAAACCTGAAGGGGCTATGGGCAGCCCAAAAACAGCTCTCAGCCCCTCACCCAGGCTGGCCAGTCACACCAGTAGGTGGACATCCCCCAGGGGGTTCCAGACTGTGAAAGGGCACAGGCCGGGCTGAGGGACCCCCCTCCGAGTGCACAAATTTTTGTGCACCGGGCCCCTAGTATTATAATAAAACTAGAAAATCATGCACTCAGGGGGTCCCTCAGTCCAGCCTGTGTCCTCTTACAGTCTGGGATCCCTTGGGAGATGTCTGCTGCACTCTCCAGCTGTGAGCCTGGCTCCTGACTATGCACTGATCACCAGAGGCAGCACCTGTATTGAGCATCTGCTCCCTGGTGGTCAATATGTGTCCTAGTGACCAGTTGTTCTGCCATTTGGTGGATTTGCATATTACCCTTGTATTATAATAAAATAGGACATATTATAGAAAAGATATGCTGCCATGAATATTACAGTCTGCCTCAAATGGATATTACATTTCTGTGTTTATAACATTGTCTAACCCTAAGAAGAATTCAAGAAGCATGATCAATGAGCATTCCTTGAAGAATAAAACACAATAAAATGCGAGGCTGTGTTAGAAATACTAGCATGCAGAATGTGCTGATTTTTTGAGGTATATTTTTCACTAAATTCTTGAATTTCTTTTATGTCTTACTAAGGGCCCAGTGCACAAAGATTCATGCACTGCAGGAGGTGGGGTCCCTCAGCCCAACCTGCACCCTCTCCAATCTGGGAGTCCTCAGGGGAGCCCTCTCCAATCCGGGAGTTTCTGTTTGTCTTTGCAATCATATGAGCAAATTGTCTGAGCCTCCCAATGCAGTTTGGTTTGTTGCTCACAGAATAATAAAGGCATTTTTTTTCTTTGCTTCATTGGTGGAGATTTCCTGGAAGTTTTGGGATATCTTCCCTTTAATTTTTCCTAGACACTCTGATTTTACTTATGCCTCTCACCTTTGCTTTCCCTGCATCCTCCACCACAACAGTAACTTGCTCCAGGCTCACTTAGCTCTAGTGTCGAGGAGAACTATGATTCCCAGCATTCCTGCTACTCCCTGTGCTCTGGGATTCCGCTTCTGGCCTGGGGCTGCCATCAGAACGATTTCCAAGAATTCCTGGTGCTCCCCATGCTCTGGGTTTTCCCCAACCGAGGAAGCCACATTCCCCCCAAACTGCCAGCTCTCCCACTCTGCTCTGTGTATGAAAATTACCCATCATCTTTGTTGGGTTAATTTGCTTAATCTCTCTTCATTGGCTGGTGGACGTGGCTTGTGGACAGGGCTTCAGCATAGTGGATGGATGGCTAATTTGCATGTTTCTCTTTTATTATATAGGATACAGATCTATATTTTAAATTAATGACAGAAGTTAAACTTGTTCATATTTTCAAATATATCCAGCATTTAAATTATAACCAATTAAATTTTTGGTTTTTCAACCAGATGGCTTATGTCATGTCTATACAAGCATAGAGATTAAGTGCCTTGTAAAGCCAATCACATTTGTTTATATACTAGGGACCCAGTACACAAAAAATTTGTGCACTCAGGGCGACAGGGGTCCCTCAGCCCAGTCTGTGCCCTCTCACAGTCTGGGACTCCTTGGGGGATGTCAACCTGCTGGCGTGCCTGGCCAGCCTGGGTGAGGGGCTGAGGGCTGTTTCAGGCTGCCCACAGCCCCTTCAGGGTTTGTGCCCTGGGGGCTGGGAGGGCTGGTGAGCACAGGCATGGGCATTTCCTGCCGGGTGGCCCACCATTGCACATGCCTGGTGGGCCCCCACCACTGAGGGGACACACCTGGTGTGGAGCTGGGTGGCAGGCCGGGGGCGCACACTGGTGCACGGTCCCTCAGGGAAGTCCTGCTGCTGAGTGGACACACCCGGGGTGGAGCCAGGCAGCGGATCAGCATCAGAGGCTCCGTGCAGGGTGGATGCTCCGCACCAGATCATACATGACCCCTCGGGGGTACAACCCCTGCCCCTGCCACTGAGCTAACACACCTGGCATGGAGAGCCTGCCGTGCCAGTCAGCGATGCTTGCGCATGCCCTACAGAGGCCCCCAGCCCCAGCACAGAGCCACCCTGCCAGCCTCCATCTTGACTGGGTTAATTTGCATACAGCCACTCTGATGGCTGGTGGGCGTGTCTTAGGAATCCCAGAGAAATGGTCAATTTCAATATTACTCTTTTATTAGACTAGGGGCCCGGTGCACAAAAATTTGTGCACTCGGGGGGTGGGGGTCCCTCAGCCCAGCCTGTGCCCTCTTGCAGTCTGGGACACCTCAGGGGGGATGTCCACCTGCTGGCATGCCTGGCCAGCCTGGGTGAGGGGCTGAGAGCCATTTTCAGGCTGCTCACAGCCCTTTCAGGGTTCGTGCACTGGGGGGTGGGAAGGCTGGTGAGTGCAGGCCTGGATGTTTCCCACCGGAGGGCCCACGATTACACACCCCTGGTGGGCCCACACCGCTGAGGGGACACACCAGACGCAGAGTTGGGTGGCAAGCCAGGGGTGGACGCTGGTGCAGAATCCCTCGGTGGGGCCCTGCTGCTGAGCAAACATATCCGGGGTGGAGCTGGGCAGTGAACTGGCTTCAGATTCTCCACACTGTGCAGTAGACGCTCCCACACACCCTGTGGAGGCCCCTGGGGGGCGGATGAAGGTAGCGGACCCTGGACGGGTGTTCCTGGACAACCTGCGAGGCCCCCAGGGGGTGGAGCCAGGCAGCGGACCCAGGACAGCTGCTCCTGGATGCCCCGAGGAGGCCCCAGGCCAGACCCCCCCTCCCACTGAGCTGACACACCTGGCACACCTATACCGGCCGTGGAGGCTCCCAGTGCAGAGCCGCCCTGCCAGCCTCCATCTTGGCTGGGTTAATTTGCATACAGCTGCTCTGATTGGCTGGTGGGCTTGGCTGTGAGCAGAGGCTCAGCCAGCCTAGGCAGGCAGTTGCAACAGAAGCCTTTGGTTTGCTCTCGCTCCATGGCTGTTGGCCTCCATCTTGGGTGGGTTAATTTGCATACAGCCACTTGATTGGCTGGTGGTAACGGTCAATTTGCATGTTTCTCTTTTATTATATTAGATTATATTTTGTCTATGGACAGATTTTTCTTTTTTGTGTTTCTCCTTGTTATTGTGTCTTCCTGAAAATTGTTGGTTGAAACACAGATAGTGTGTGTATCTATTCCTGGAAGTGAAATGAACATGTCCTTTGTTCTGTTCTGCCTCAGAAGGAAGTGGGGATGGGGATTTGAGACTATCTAATCAGGAGTTGAACTGGATTTAAAGTTTGTTATGATAGTTTCCTATAATGAACCATAGGATTCCAATTTTTCTAATATTACCTTGTTCTTAGGGTGGAGTCTGTTTATCAGAGTGTTTTTCTTATTGCCTCCTTCACTCTTAGGCCACCTTTTTGTGCCTATTGCTCAGAGAGCGTTTTCTCCAAGCCCTTGCCCTCTCTTAGTAGTCAAATGATGTTGCTTGTTTCTTAGTGCTTTCCAGTTTGGTGGAGTGGGACAAAGAGGCTCTCTGTTGTCATGGTTCAGTCTCAGGCTTAGCAGCATCCTGCATCTTGGAGGAGGGACTTTTCCAATAAACCTGACCCTCTCATAGTGGTTGTGTATCTCTAATGGTGTACACTCAATATAGTGTCCTTTCCCCAGCCAGAGGTAGAGGTTATTCTTTCTATTATCCTCTTAGGTTCTGGAGGCAATAATATGTGTCTTAATTCCCCCTGAAAATTAAGACTTTTTGCCCATAGAAAAGAAAGGTGCAGGTGATGTGTATAATTTTTTCTCACTACAATGTCTACTCTTTCCTAGACTTTCACCATTTAGGAAAGCTTTCTCCAGATTTTAGTTGAGAACATTTGGTGAGGATCCAGAGAGAGGAGTCTTTGAATAGGGCAAAACCCTTTTGCCTGAAGCTTCCTGGGGTTCTATACTCTCATGGTCATCCACACTCAGCTATTTGCATTTTTTTTTTAAGAAACTGAATACTTCATAATGGCTTAAATAGCATTTCCCTTTTCTCTTCTGCTCATTCCTTTGTGAATAAGTGTTGAAGTCTCCATCTCTCCTTAGAGGTACTTATCAGTAATATCAGGCTTAGTTGATCTGTTATCTCAGAAATCTGATGACACTAACAAAGACAGATTAAAGGATGGTCAGCAATACAGATGACCCAGCTAAAGTTGGATTGCCTGAACTGTATTCCGACCATTCTCAGTAGCTTCCAGTAACCTGAGCATAAAAAGAAAGAAATTAAATGATAACATTACCCAGTAATCAATGGTATGGTTTTGCTGGCTGAGTGTTTTGGGATAATGGTACTACAAAGGAAAAAAAAGATTGTGCTAAGAGAAAATTAGATAAGACTATCATAGTACACAACTTAGAAAACAAAATTTAGAGATTGGAAAGGAAACAGAAATGTTAAGAGATAACCTATGGACATAGACATAGAAGGGGAAAGGCCTGGGAAGGTTGGATATGAGGTGGAGGGGGTCAATGGGAAAAACACATACAAACGGAACATCTGTGGCGGACCTGCGTCGGAGGCTCCATGCGGGGCAGCAGACGCTCCTGCACGCCCTGAGCAGGCCCCCAGGGTGGAGCCAGGCAGTGGACCTGCAGTGAAGGCTCCCAGCTCGCTCATGACCCCATGGGGGTACCCCCTTCCCTCCACCCCTGCCACTGAGCTAACACACCCGGCATGGAGAGCCTGCTGTGCCGGGCAGCAATGCTTGTACAAGCCCGTCAGAGGCCCCCAGCCCCAGTGCAGAGACCCCCAGCCAGCATCCATCTTGGCTGGGTTAATTTGCATACAGCCACTCAGATGGGCTGGTGGGCGTGGCTTAGGCGTCCCAAAGAAATGGTCAATTTCAATATTACTTTTTTATTAGATTAGATTACAAAGTGTGGGTATTAGATTTTTGCCAGTAATTTCTGTCTGAATATAATAAGAATAAACTTTTTTTAAAAATGTCTATATTCTAACTTATACTTAAATTGGGGAACCAAGGAATTGAATTTTCGTGCTTAACATACACCACAAAAAAAAAGATTGCTGTAACATGAGCTCAGTAAGGCATCAAGAGTCTTATTATATGTCAATATTGACAATTTTAAAAGATATGAATGCTAATGTGGTTCAGCTCACTTCCTGACATATCTAATCTAATAAAAGCATAATATTGAAATTGACCATTTCTATGGGACACCTAAGCCACACCCACCAGCCAATCAGAGTGGCTGTATGCAAATTAACTCAGCCAAGATGGAGGTCGTCAGCCCCGGAGGTGGGTGTAGTGCAGGCATCAGGGTGAGCAGGGGCGTGCGGGGCAGGTGACAGGCCAGGGTGTGTGTGGGTGGGCAGGGCCAATGTGCGGGTGGTGGGTGCTGTGTGTGGGTGGGCAGGGTGATGGACGGGTGGCTGGTGGTGTGTGTGGGGTGGGCAGGGTGCTATGGGTGGGTGGCAGGCCGCAGGTTGGGCAGGTACAGGCTGGGCTGAGGGACTCCCGAGTGCACAATATAGTGTGCACCAGGCTCCTAGTCTAATCTAATAAAAGAGTAATATGCAAATTGCTGTCACTCCACTACATCTAAAGCCACATCCACCAACCAATCAGAGTGACCATATTCAAATTAACCCAGCCAAGATAGCGGCTGGCAGCCATGGAGCTGGAATACGCAGGAGGCTTGCCCCTGAGATGGAGGAAGCTAAGGTTCCTGTTTGCCTAGGCCATCGGTGGCTTCCGCTCAAGGAAGTGCTGAGATCCTGGGTTGTCAGGGACAACTCAACCTGGGCTCTGGTTAAAGCAACAAAGTTTTAACTCTAGAAGTTAAATAAATCCCAGATAACAGCTTCCAGCCAGCTTTGCTGCAAACACCCATCAGCCACTCAACCAGGCTGGCCAGGTACCCCAGCAGGGACCCCCTCCCTGAAGGGGCTGGGGCCAGCCTGCAAACATCCATCAGCCCCTCACTCAGGCTGGCCAGGTACCCCAGCAGGACCTCCTCCCTGAAGAGGATATGGCCAGCCTGAAAACGGCCCTCAGCTCCTTACCCAGGCTGACCAGGCACCCCAAGGGGTGACACCCACCTTGAAGGGGCTGTGACCAGCCTGCAAACAACCATCACTCACTCACCCAGGCTGGCCAGGCAGGCAACCCAGCAGCACCCCCACCCTTATCTGGGACACCCTTAAGGGCAAACCAGCCAGCTCCCTCCCATGTACCAGCCCTCTAGCCTATCTAAACTAATAAAAGCGGAATAGTAAAATTAACCGTTTCTTTGGGACGCCCAACAGCCAATCAGAGCGGCTGTATGCAAATTAACCCAACCAACATGGCGGCCGCCACTCACCGACCTGAGTAAATGTTTAGGCAGTGTCCATTGCAGCAGGAGCGAAAGGGAAACTGTTTTCGGCCCTTGGCGGGCAGGCTCCGAAACATATTTCAATAATGTAACAATCATAGAATCCTCGGGAGCTGAAGGGAACAGCAGACCTAGCCTGAGTCTAAGGGTATAACATTGTTGCAGTATAGACTCCGCGAGGTGAGACAGAGGAGGCTTTGTTACATGTCTAGGCCAGCTTAAAGGAACAGTGTATCAATTATAGGAGATAAACCCCAGAACCTGTGTCCAGCCAGCCTTGTGGGGACATTGGGTCAATGGGAGCTGTGGGCAGCCTTAAAGCCTCTCACCCAGGCTGGTCAGGTATGCCAGCAGGTGAACATCCCCAGCAGGGTCCCAGGCTGCGAGAGGGCACAGGCCGGGCTGAGGGACCTGCCAAGTGCACAGAGCGCTGCAGGGCGGGACAGTGCAGGACCCAGGACCCGCGAGTGGGAAAGAGGCAGCAGGGTTGGAGGGCACTGGGAAGCAGGTAAAAAGCGGCAGGGTGTCGGCAGCCTGCTTGGTGGGCTCCCAGGCCCTTTGCAGGGCATTGGGGAGCGAGTAAGAGGTGGCAGGGTGTCAGCGGCCTGCTTGGTGGGCTTCCCAGGCACTTTGCGGGGCATCGGGGAGCGGGTAAGAGGTGGCAGAATCGGCGGCCTGCTTGGTGGGCTTCCCAGGCCCTTTTCGGGGCATTGGGGAGCAGGTAAGAGGTGGCAGGGGGTCGGTGGCCTGCTTGCCAGCT
>PVJC01001603.1:0-90881 GCA_004026665.1 Murina feae | reverse complement strand
AAAAAAAAAAAAAAAAAAAAAAAAAAAAAAAAAAAAAAAAATCTTTGCCGAGGCAAAGACAGAAGTAAAGGAGACCAGTTAGAAGGCTAATGCAACAGTCCAGGAGAAAGGTGATGGCTTGGACTAGGTGGAAAGGGGTATAGATACAGAAAGTGGCCAGCTTTAGATTTATTATGAAAGTAGAGTCAACAGAATTTTCTCAAGGAATGATGGGGGCTGAAAGAGACAGAAATAGAGTTCACTAAAATATAAACTCTATTTTAAGAGGCTGTGGGCGTGTGCATGAGCACAACTGATTAATCCCCATAATTGACAACAGAGCCTGGAATAATTGTTTGTTGAATAAATGGCATAGTGGCTCCAAGTTTTTGAACAGAGAAATTAGATGAATGGAGTTACCACTTATTGGGGGCATACGGGAAGGAAACAACTACAGAGGCAGGCTGTATGCTTGTTTAGTTAGTGGGAAAGTGTGAAGTCAATACTTCAGCTCTCAACATAAGTTTAAAATATCTTCCACATATTCAAGTGGAGAGATCTGAAATGTAGAAGTCAGAGGTAGAAAATAAATTTGGCTCTTGTTAGGAAATAGATGGCATTTAAAGATATGGGACAGATGAGATCATCTAGCTGGTGAATATCATAGAGAAGTTTGAGGAATTATCCCTATATCACTTGAGTATGTGTAAGTCAGGGAAATAAAGATAAACCAGCAAAGAAAGAGCAGCCAATGAAATCAAAGAGGAACCAAGAGTGAGTGGTGTCTCAGATACGTACAAAGAAAAGAACGTGTCCTGTGAAGAGTGGTTAATTCATTGTGTCAAATACTGATGAGACCATAAATTGACCATTGGATTTTGCTACCTATAGGTTAACAAAGACGTTGTTGGCAAAGGCAATTTGAACAGCATCATTATAAACTGATACTGAAAGAAAAGATAGATCTCCACCATCCAGAACAGTGCTGACGTAATAGGTACTCAGTGGACACTTAAGTGAACGAAGGAGCATTTATTACTTTAGTTAAAGTACATTTAAAAATAGTTTACATGAGCCCTGGCTGTTGTGGCTCAGTTGGTTGGAGCATCATCTTGTACACCAAAAAGTATCTAGTTCAATTTCTGGTTAGGGCACATGCCCAGGTTGTAAGTTTGATCTCCAGTTTAGATGCATGTCCGGAGCAAGGGGTGAGGGGGTCAGAATTGATGTTTCTCTCTCTCATCAATTTTTTTTAAAGGCAGAGAAAAATCACCTTACTAAATTATAGTATGGTGATTACCAGGAGGAAAGGAGGTTGAGGGGGAGGTAGAAGAGAGAAAAAGGGGTCAAACATATGGTGACAGTAGGAGACTCAACTTTGGGTAGTGAACGCACAATGCAACATACAGATGTTGTATCATAGAATTATACACTTGAAAATTGTATAATTTCTTTAACCAATGTCACCCCAATAAATTTAATAAAATGAAAAATAATAATAATAATTCACACATATTTCATGTTGGTCATGCCCCATTGAAAAACATTAATATTGACTTTGAGAATATATTTAAACAAATTTATATACATATAAATTTTGACACAGCAATTACTAGAAATATACAAAGATGTATGCTAAACATATCCATCAGAATATTATTTGTAATAGTAAATCTTTACTACAACCTGAATATTAAATTATAATAGTTAAGTAAATTAAAATTTATCCATACAATGGACTATTTATGTGGCCAACAAAAATGTTTAGTGGCAAATGATAAATTTAGGTATCCAATAGTATGGGATAATCTAACCTAATAAAAGAGTAATATGCAAATTGACCCTCACTCCGTTATACCTTAGCCATGCCCACCAGCCAAGCCATGCCATGCCCACCAGCCAATCAGAGTGGCTGTATGCAAATTAACCCAGCAAAGATGGCAGCTGGCAGCCACGAAGCTAGAAAAAACAGGAGGCATCCATTGCACCAGCGATGGAGAAAACTGCCTGCCTAGGCCGGCTGGGCCTCTGCTCAAGGCAACAATGTTTTAATTATAGAAGCCACAGAGCTGAAGCAAACAGGAGGCTTTGTTGCCTGCCTAGGCCTCCACTCAAGGCAACAAAGTTTCAATTATAGAAGATAAATAAACCCCAGAAACCTGATTCCAGCCAGCCTTGTTGGGACATTGGGTCAATGGGAGCTGTGGGCAGCCTGAAAACGACCCTCAGCCCCTCACCCAGGCTGGCCAGGCACGCCAGCAGGTGGACATCCCCCAAGGGGTCCCGGACTGCGAGAGGGCACAGGCTGGGTTGAGGGATGCCCCAAGTGCACAAATTTTTGTGCACCAGGCCCCTAGTATTATATAAATTAATGGATCAAATAATATAATATTATGTGGATAAAAAGCAGGAATTATAACTTTATACATAAATTGGAATTATTTAACTATTCTACTCATTTGATGAGTATATGTATGCATGTGTACATGTGTGTGCATTTATCATTTGTGTGTGGTGAAAGAGATATTTATTGATTGAAAAAATATGGCAAAACATTAATAGAGATTATTACCTCTGTATGATTATTCTCTTTCCTTTAATATTTTTTATTAATTATACTATACTAGAGGCCCAGTGAACAAAAATTTGTGTCCCCAGGGGAGGGGGGGTCCCTCAGCCTGGCCTGTGCCCTCTAGCAATCTGGGACCCCTTGGGAGATGTCCATCTGCTGGCTTAGGCCTGCTCCCTGGAGGATAGGGCCTAAGCTGGCAGCCAGACATCCCTCTGGCAACCCAGGGGCCCTCAAGGGATGTCCACTTGCCAGCGGGGAGCAGGTCTAAGCTGCAGTTGGACATCCTTAGCTCTGCTGAGGAGGCGGGAGAGGATCCTGCCACCACTGCTGTGCTGGCAGCTGGAGGCCTGGCTTGTGGCTGAAGAGAGTTCCCCCTGTGGGAGCACACTGACCACCAGGGGGTAGCTTCTCCATTGAGCATCTTCCCCCTGATGGTCAGTGTGTGTCATAGTGACCAATCATTCCCAGTGGTTCTGCTGTTAGGGTCAATTTGCATATTACCCTTTTATTATATAAGATAGAGGCCTGGTACATGGGTGGAGGCCAGATGGTTTGCCTTGAAGTGTGTCCCAGATCAGGGTTGGGGTCCCACTGGTGTGCCTGGCCAGCCTGGGTGAAGGGCTGATGGCTGTTTGCATCCAGGCTGGCTGGAAGCTGGTATCTGGGATTTATTTAACTTCTAAAGTTGAAAATTTGTTGTTTTAACTGGAGCCCAGGTTGGGTTGCCCCTAACAATCCAGGATCCCAGCACTTCCTTGAGCCCAAGGCTGGAAGCAGGTATCTCGGGTTTATTTATCTTCTATAATAGAAACTTTGTTGCCTTGAGTGGAGGCCACAGCCAGCCTAGACAGACAAGAACCTTAGCTTCCTCCATCACTGGGACAAGCCTCCTGCTTGTTCCAGCTCCATGGCTGCCAACCACCATCTTGGCTGGGTTAATTTGCATATAGTTGCTCCAATTGGTTGGTGGGCATGGCGATTGGCTGGTGGGCATTGCTTACGTGTAGCAGAGTGACACCAATTTACATATTACTCTTTTATTAGATTAGATTTGTCTATTTTCCTCATATAGAAATATTTTTTGTATAAAATTCAAAGGAAGAAAACTTTAAATTTCAATAAATGTTATAACTTTTTATATTATATATATATATATGCTATATATATAGCATATATATATAATCTATTTTAAATCTATTTAAATATTTAAACATCTGATAACAGGACATCTATGATAACTGAAATCAACTGCAGTCAGAGTTATGTGTTGCCCATGAAATCTGTTTTTGAATCTACTATCAAAGGATAATGTGGAAGGATATTTATTAAAAGCCATGTCCACATGCTTTGCTGTGCATTCTTAATCACTAACTGTCTTTACTCAGGCCTATGTCAGTGTACTGAATTTTAAAATGTTCATCTGTTTTTAGTCTTATAAGTGGACAAATCAGTTCCAATAAAAGTGATTTTATAGAAATAAATCATGGCACTTCTTAGAAAAAAAGTAACTACAGACAGTTGATTCATCAGCTTTTAAAGACAATTTTTGGACACAGTATTTACTATGTTGACCCACTGATAACAAATAATGCTTTATATCATCTAACTCCAGACTCAGAGATCTTATAACTTTAGTATTTTAATGGAATCACTAAATTCTCCAAATTACTAACTATTATAATATAACTTCCTTATAACAAAGTCCACAGTTATATTAATGGAATCAAATTTAAGCAAATACACAGTCTTTTTTCTTTTGTTGTATAACTTAATTAGTCTAAAAGTGAGGCTGAAGACTAGTAAGAATATTGTGACTCCTAGATTATTTTATTACATTTAAAACATTTATATTTTAAATATTGTATTACATGTTTCTATTTTAAACTGTAGCTACATTTGAATAGAAGAAAGGTATAATTAATGAAAAAAATAAATGAATGAGTAGATAAATTAACACATATTTCAAACCACTATTATTTTCTACTGAATTTAAATTTGAAAGCATGTATTAATCATTTAGCTTCTGTGTTAGACGATTTCACATGTATTTAATTTTCTAAATAAAAGCAAAATATTTTTAACATATAAAAAAAATCCTTCTATGTAAATGACCAAATGAAAACCAAGTATTTTTTATCTTGATCCATTCAGAAGAGTTAATTCTAATATAAATGAAAATATTTATGGTCAGTAAAAGGTATAATATAAAATACCTGTTTAAACTAGAAATAAGACAAATATCCTTATAATATGCATTGCCAACTCTACAAATTCACCTGCTTTTCTTGAGACACGTGCAGAAATATAATTCATTTAGTAATTATTTCAATATTGGGTTTTGGCTTTTAAGGAACTGTGCCACTCATTAATTATACTATTATTTAAAGTATAAGTGAAGGACTAATTATTTTTAAATATATTTTGTTATAACAAAATTTTACTATTGTTGAAACATTAGGAGACATCAAAAATGACCCCTCAAATTAATAAAATCACACACAATTTCACCCCAACCACATAACAGCTTTAACATGTAGGTGTATTACTTTCCGGGTGCTTTTTAAAGGTTTATGTTATGCTCAATTTTTAAAACTGGAATCCTATAGTAATTAAATAGGCTTCCCCCTTACCCCCAGTGGCACACTGTAAATGTTCCCACACCTTTAGGTATCCAGCTACAAGATATTTTTAATGACTGCTTAGTATTACATGCAATGGACTTGCCCGTCTGTTTAAGCAATCCCATAATGAACATTTAGATCATTTATGATGTTCTCCATTATAAACAAAACTGCAAGTAACATTCTTTTAAATATTTATACAATATCATGATTATATCCTTTGGCTACATTTTCAGATTTGGTTTCTTACTGGGCTTCACTATATTGCTGAAACTAGAGGAATACATAGGGACTTTAAGTATGTGGATCTTTCTTTCAGAATTGGATTCTTTTTACTCCCCACTTTCTTCTTCGTAAAGGAATCTAACATTTCACAGTGCTGGTGCCGGGTGATTTTATAACATCAAATTCTTAGAAACATCCTACTCGAAAAACCCTTTTATCTCCATTTTACAAAACAGAAAAGTGGGACCCCAAACGGTGAGGTAACTTGCCCAAAGCCACGTAGCTGCTAACAAACAGAGCTAGAAGTTAGACTTGGGTGCGGTGCAAAGACCACGCTCTCTCAGACGGGGGAGGGCTTGTCCTTTCTCCCTCCTGAAACCCTAGCCTAGTAGACAGCAGAAACTGAACAAGGAGATCGTCAAATCCATAAATTTTAAAACGCCCACTTTAAGGAGTGGAATTCTGCTGTTTGTAATCAGATTGCCTCCTCGATGGTTATGCATTTTATTTTTCCCATTTCCTTCTCTTCTTTCCTGACTGTGTCCCCTCAAGGGCTCTGAAGGGAGCCTAGCACAGTCAGGGCAGATTTCTTCTCAACCTCATTGACTGGCCAGGTTGAACGTCTCAACATCATCAAGACAACCCTGGCATTACGATTAGCCACACTGCCTTTGGAGCACAATCCTACTGGAATGGAAACTCCCCCCACCTGACACTGCACGGCCCCACTGGTGGGGAACAAAGCTCTTCGCCATCACGACAAAGGTAGAAATCTGACAAGAGAAAATTAATGGTTTTCACTTACTGTGGCTCCTTCTGATAGGTTTTTTACAGGCATGACATCAGACGGGGAGGGGCAAAGGCCCCTATCATCCTGAGCAAAGAAGCTTCCTCCTTTTCAAGCCATCGAGAATAGGAGTCGAGAAATTTCACTTTAATTAATTAACCACTATTATGTCTGTGAAATACAAGGATTTACACAATCCAACTGAGCGTGTGTTATCTAAGTCTGAGAAGCATTGAGCTAAAATTGCATTTTATTTTTCCCCGTTCCATCTCTCTTCTCTTATGTTCTGATTATTGGCATGTTTTGTTTTGGTTTTTTTTTAATAAAAATAGTTTCTCAGGACCTTCAATCAAATTGTCCATTTTTCCTAATCTTCTTACTACACATACCTAAAAGCCTCTTTTTTCCCAAACTTTTCTTCATTCTTTCTACAAAAAAAATAAATAAATTGCTGGACATTTACTGTGGTTCACATGCCATGCTAGGCCCTTAAAATAGCAAAATTATTTCCTTAGAAAGTTCTCTATGCATAACTAGAATTAATGAGATTATTTCTCCCTCAATAACAGATATTCTGATAGACACATTTCATGTCTCAGATTGCACTTTTCTAGCATTGTGCAAACAATTGTACATCATGAAAATATTTGGTTCAATTTACTTTTTTGGTTGATGTTGGCATTTGTCTGTATATCTTTCAATCTGTTTATGCACATGTCACTCATCTTAAGCTCTTACACATTACAGGATCTGTTTATATTTAACTTAGATGTGCACAAACCAGCAAGCATTAATACTAATCCAGATGGATGTTCCTTGAGTTATTTCAACAATTAGAATATTCCCTTAAGTTCTTCATATATAAGTGACTCTATTTTTGTGCAGCAGCAGCCAAATATTCTTCTCAACATTATCATGAGAAGTGTAAGACAGGCATTGCCTCAGGACCATAATCATGCTGATGGTAGCCACCTTTTTGATAGGGACAGTAGATGTATTCATATGCTCAGCCATATAGCTTTTCACACTAGTCCCCAGACAGGCTGTAATAAAATAAGGAAATCCTTGCCAGGTCCCGTCTGGCAGATCCATGTGTCTTAAAGGAATCTTTGGCCTAGAGTTCCATCAATAGATACCAGAATCACCTAAAGGATTAAGAACATATGGACAAGCTCCTGGGCCTCCAAACACTGATTAACTGTATTTGTTGATAGAATATGTTTAGTTTTTCTGAGCATTTTTTTAAAATGCCCCACTGTTGTAATTTTCTTTATGGGCGTGTAAAAACGTGGCATGTATAGTTTTGTTTTATTGACATGTATAGTTGTTAATTATACAAATCATGCGTACCTTATTGGAAATTGGGGTGATGTAAACCAGAGATCCCTAAAGAATAAACCCTTTCACTAAAATTCAAATCAAGGAGATCACCACTCTCAGAGGTGTGAGGAATTGATGCTTTTCATGGTTGAGTTCCTTTTGGGAGGGTAGGGAGGAGGAGATTTGGACCTCTGAAATATTTCTGTGGAAAAGTTGTGGTTTGTCAAACACCAGATAATCTAAATAGAAAAATTATCACGTACAGTGTGGTTTATAACACAATAGGCCAAATATGCCAAATCTATGTTTTTAATTGAGTGGTTATCCTTCCAAGAAATGTGTGTACACACACACACATAAATCAGAAAGAGACCTTATATTAGGTCAAAAGAATTATTGCAATTTATCTTCTGAGCAAGTGATGAGTCTTACTGGTTCCATTTGGAGTGTATTTTTCTTACCAACTCTCTGTGGATGAAGAATTGTATTAGCCTGTCATTCACATAATACACATAACAACACTGATACAGGGACCATCCTTCAACAGCGACATCATCTCTCAATCTGTTGGCTCAGTTCCCCTGGGTGGCTGCCTAGATGGCAGTTAAACAGTTGCTGTAACCCCTGTGCTCCATGGATCCTAATAGAATTGGCCAAGGTTTTGAGTGATGACATCGAGGACCTCATAATACTTTACAGTGAGGGCATCAAATCAAGCATTCCTGAGCCCTGCAGTTCCTCTGAGATAAATATGCTTTCTCCATCCTAGGCTATCGAAGTGCACATAGAGAGGGGGAAAGTGGAAAGAAACCAACTGGCAAATGTAACAGACGATTCGCTTTCCTCCTTGAAGGAAATCATTGGAATCTATATAATAAAAACCTAAACGACTGTTACGGACCAGAACAACCGGTTTCTATGATGTGCACTGACCACCAGGGGACAGATGCCTAATGCAGTAGCTGCCCCCTGGTGGTCAGTGTGCTCCCACGGGGGTGGGGGGGCGTGCCACTCAGCCAGAAGCCAGGCACATAGCTGGCGAGTGCAGTAGCATTGGAAGGAGCCTCTCTAAGGAGCAGCGAGCCAAGCGGTAAGGAACAGTGAGCAGGTGGGCAGTAAGGAGCAAGGGGTCCCAGACTGCAAGAGAGCACAGGCTGGGCTGAGGGACGCCCCCCCCCCCCCCCGCACAAATTTTGTGCACCGGGCCTTTAGTGCATGGGTCCTCGAACTTTTTAAACAGGTGGCCAGTTCACTGTCCCTCAGACCGTTGGAGGGCTGGACTAAAAAAAAATATGAAGAAATTCCTATGCACACTGCACATACATTATTTTAAGCAGGACAGGCAGCGTGGGCCAGATAAATGTCCTCAGCAGGCCGCATGTGGACTGCGGGCCCTAGTTTGAGGATGCCTGCTCTAGTGTATAGATAAAAGAATAAATGGCCCTAACCAGTTTGGCTCAGTGGATAGAGGATCGGCCTTTGGACTGAAGGGTCCCAGGTTTGATTCCAGTCAAGGGCATGTACCTTGGTTGCGGGCACATCCCCAGTAGGGGGTGTGCAGGAGGCAGCTGATCAATGTTTCTCTCTCATCAATGTTTCTAACTCTCTATCCTTCTCCCTTCCTCTATGTAAAAATCAATAAAATATATATTTTTAAAAAGAATAAATGAAATGTCCTTGAAATAGTTGTAGATGTCATTTTACTTACATGGATTTTTGTCTCTGCTATTAACTGCACACCTGTTTTAAACAAGCATTTTAAATAGTTTCTTTTCACTGTTGTAGATTTTTTCCAGTCATTTTTTCACCGAAAGTTTTACATATATCAAAACCTCACATAATATTTATTTGGGTCAAATAAAGTTGACCCAAAAAAGGTAAATTGGAAAAATATGTGTAATAAATATAACAATGTGCTAATATCCATGATATAATAACTAATATTATGAGTGCTTCTTCTGTAAGGGCAATGTCCTCACTGGTTTACAAGTACTATTTAATTACAAACCCAAGGGGTGGTTCCATTATAATTGTCTTTTGAGGGAAAGATGGCTAAGTAACTGACTAGTAGTCACCATTAACAAGTGGCAGAACATGAGCATGAGATGTGCATGAACAGTGAATCCAGTCTATCATCTTGCCACCTCCATATCCTTAATTGGTTTTACAAATCAAAAGGGGAGAAATGGAATTCAGGGTGAAAAAAAGGCCAATCATATGAGCAAGTGACTCCAAAAAGAATACAAATATTAAGAAGAAGAAGAAGAAGAAGAAGAAGAAGAAGGAGAAGGAGAAGGAGAAGGAGAAGGAGAAGGAGAAGGAGAAGGAGAAGGAGAAGGAGAAGGAGAAGGAGAAGGAGAAGGAGAAGGAGAAGGAGAAGGAGAAGGAGAAGGAGAAGGAGAAGGAGAAGGAGAAGGAGAAGGAGAAGGAGAAGGAGAAGAGGAACTCACCAAATTCCCATCCAATGTGCATCGCTGTGTTGCAAAGGGTCTCAGGTTTGCACAGACTCTGGCCTGTATGCAAGCCTCTCACCCTCCTTCCTCAGTGCACTGCAGAGATCTAACATCCCAGGTGCTCTATGACATGAAAAATTTGGGAAATTCTGGTTACCGCCTTTCTTTTTAACTTCCTCTTGTACAAATGAACATAATATAAAAACTACCTCATGGCCTTGTTGTGAAATGTAATAAAATAATGTCTGTAAGCCACCTAGCAAAGTGCTGGGCACATCGGAACTACTCAAAATTGCGTGTCTGCTTTAGGCCGAATGGGGTACGCTGTCCAGTAGCCCATCAGCAGTTGTGAGAATTTTTCCCCCTTTCTCACCTGCCAAGTGCTGCTGATATATGCTGACCCACTATTCGCAAGCAAGAGCTTTGTAATGAAACTGGTACAAGGCAGGCATTCTTAAACACGCGAGAGAACTAGTCCCACTGCGGGCCTGAGCCAGCAGAATGCTGAGTTGGACGCTGACTCCGTTGCTGTCTTTCAGGTCATGATGAAATCAGGACCCTCTCACCTCATACTCTGCAAAGCAACCATTTGCATATCACACAGCAGAAGTACAGGAGCTAATTGCTCTGTCCTGTAGTTCAGAATGCGCCAAGAAGCACATCCTACGGTCAGAGCCTGATCAGACCATCTCTATGGTGCACACTATGCCTTTTTAAGAACAGACACATTTGTGTGATCTACTGGATAGCTTCCTTTGAGCCTTGATCATCCATCATCCCCCTGGAAGAAAGAAGTGAAATGATGGACAGTAACAAGGGGAGAGAAAGGGAGAGGTTAAGTCATATCTAAAAGAAACAAATATAAAATGATTTGACAGCAACAATTTGTGAGGCAACAGGGAAGCTGGTACAGTGAAGTGCAGTGAATCAAAATGATCAAATGATTTTATTAGTTTCATTTTATTAGTCAGATCTATTACTTTTTTTTTTTTTTTTTTTTTTTTTTTAGGACCAGGGAAAAGCAAACTAATTATAATCAGTTTATCAAGGCAGTCCCCAGTGGAAAGCATACCCCTGATCCCCGGGTTCTACACCAACCTAGCTGTGCCCACTACCCTTCGATTAAGAATACTTAGCCCCCCAATTCACTCACTCCTCAGAGGGAGGACACTGGAGGCAGAAAACAAAGCTCTCTCACAAAATGCCTTCACAGCATCGAGAGAAAAAAACAGTGCACGCTATTGTATTTAAAAAGCACCACAGATGGACACTTTTCAAAGCCGAGAGGGGGAAAAAAATCTTAATTTATCTTTAAGCCCCAGACTGTAAATACACTGCCAGCACTCACAGCAGAAGCCTTCCTCACACCGCTGCCCTCTTTCGCAAGCCCCTGAGCCTCACCTGGAGTAATCACATTCTCCGTGGGAGAGAGGGATTCAGTTACCAGGACAGCTTATTCCTGGGCAGCCCCCACGCAAAGACAAAGCCTCGCTATAAGCCCCTCCAAATTACAGACGGGCCCTGTGTGATGTCGGCTGTTGTAGACAGGGCTGAGACAATTACCAAATGAAAGAGATATGATTATTTTAAGAAATCTAACATTTTAATACAATGTGAAAAATGAGGAGGGAATAATAAATGGAGTACATAAAAAGAGCTAATAATAAAAAAGAGCTTGGTGAGAAATCCCGCTGTCATATTTGCATTTACCCTGAAACTAATGCCATGCACATTTCTGAATGCAAATAATTCACGAGAGGAAGCAAAATGAGGATGTTAATAATCATTTTTCCCTTAATGAGAAGCTGTTCCTTGACTGAAAGGTGCTTTAGGATGGACTAAGTGAGGCTTAACAAAAGAGTTCCTTTTGGTGGGGGGGGGGGGGGCCAGCGGCTGCATAAATGAAGGCCGTTGAATTTCATTCTGGGATTTAAAGGCGGCAGCATTAACATTATCATCACAAATATTATTTCTACCTTTTTAAATATTAACAATGCAACCCTAAACAGTTTTGCTCAGTGGATAGAGCGTCGGCCTATGGACTAAAGGGTCCCAGGTTCGATTCCGGTCAAGGGCATGTACATTGGTTGTGGGCACATCCCCAGTAGGGAGTGTGCAGGAAGCAGCTGATCAATGCTTCTCTCTCATTGGTGTTTCTAACTTTCTGTCCCTCTCCCTTCCTCTCTGTAAAAAAATCAATAAAATATATTTAAAATAAATAAATAAATATTAAAAATGCAACGGTCAATTTAAAATTCCTCCTTGTACTGACTTTAGCTGAAAGTGATATTTCTTATGGGATTTTCAGGTATTAAAAGCATGTTTCAGTATAACTTTTAGCCATGCCAGACTTCTGCTACTTTTAGTAATAATAACTAATGTTAACAGATTGCTTATTATTGAACAGGTACCATACTATGAGTTTGACAAGGGTCACCCTCCCAGAGTTGGAGGTAAGATTTATCCAGGTGAGTAAGCAGAATTTTTCTAAGCTCAGGAGACTAAACTGCCCTTCCCATCTTGGTAGCTTCCATCTTTTTGATGCTATGAAGAGGCCTAAGCACATTAGCAGCAACCTCTCAAGACTGACACATGGCTCAGTGGTTGAGCATCAAGCTATGAACCAAGAGGTCATGGTTTGATTTGCCGGTCAGGGCGCATGCCTGGGTTGTGAATTTGATCTCCAGTGTGGGGTGTGCAAGAGGCAGTTGACCAATGATTCTTTCAGCATTGACGTTTCTATCTTTCTCTCCCTCTCCCTTCCTCTCTGAGATCAATAAAAAATACTTAAAAAAAAAAAAGAAGAAGAAGACTGACATGCAATCTAAAACCTAGAGAGGCTGTTCTCTTCAAAATGAGCTTAGAGTCTCCCGTTTTCTCTCTTTCTTCCTTCAAGAAGGCTGCTAAGTACATGATAAAAGTATATATAGACAGAAGAAGTTGCAGAAAATGAGCCCTGGCTATACATCTGTAAACCTATATGCACTTCCCTCAGTGTGATTCATTCCAAGGTTCAATGGCCTGACTACCAATGGCATTTCAATTGTGGAAATTTATATTATTGAAATGCTTCCATTTTAATAGCAAACCATTTCAACATCATGTTTTACTGCCAGCTGAAATGTTACCCAGTCAGTGTGGTCTAGTGACTGCTAATAGGAGTTTTACAGAGAAAGTGTGCGGGGAGACCATTCTGCACAGGTCTTTCCCATTTCTGCATGCTTTTCCATCAGTGGCACTGACTGACTTTGTTCTGAGCTACCCTTGCAAGAATGACTAAATAGCAAACAGCCTCGGAAGACCAAGGTAGCATTTCCCCTCCAAAGCAAAAGGCAACCATACTTAGTGGCCATTATAAAAAAGAAAAAGAAATGTGTTTCCTCAACTCAGCTTTTTCTCTCTTAAAACTCAGCTCACTGCATGTGCCAGTGATACCTGGCCCCCTTAATACCATTCTGTAGAAATGGGGGCTCAGGAAAATGCTGATACTGTGGCTACTATGATTAATATGTGCAATAAAGTCCTTTGTCTCTGACCCAAGAGTCTCAAGTCTTCCACCAGCATGCATAAGACTGTAGCAGGCTAACAGGTTAGCCTGCAAGAAAAAGTCTCAGACAGTTCATAGTTCTTCACCAGACCCACATTGAAATCCTGGTGTTTTTATTTACTAATGATGTCATGCTAAGAAAGTTACTTAAACTCTCTAACCCTCAATTTATTCATCTGTCAAGTGGGGACAGCCTTAAGTGAGCCCTAGCCAGTTTGGTTTAGTGGATAGAGTGCCGGCCTGTAGACTGAAGGGTCTCAGGTTTGATTCCTGGCAAGGGTATATACCCAAGTTGTGGGCTTGATCCCCAGTATCAGGTGTGCAGGAGGCAGCCAATCAATGATTCTCTCTCATCATTGATGTTTCTATATCTCTCTCCCTCTTCCTTTCTCTCTGAAATCAATAAAAAGATATTTTTTTAAAGAATGTTTAAAAGAATCTAAGTGCTATATGATATAATACATATTATGTTATATAACATATAATACATACATTAACACAATACTGGATACATAGTATATGCTCAATAAATTTACCTACTGTGGCTCTTGTATGAGGAAGGAGTTACTTGAAATTAGGAAACAAATTCTAGCCCCCTTCCTGTATGACCTCCAAAGTCACTCAACAAATCCAGAACTGGATTTTATTCTCTATAAAATGAGACAAGTAGATGACGCGATGTCTAAGTTTCCTCGTAGCTTTAAATTCTGAAACTTTCTGCAAACTTCTCACCATCTTCCTCCTCTCCTCTTAAAAGCAGTTTCTCCCACAAACTTTTTCTACAGGTAACAGATCAAGTGTAGGGCTGACTAAAGCCAGAATCAAGCCCCAGCTCTGAGCCACAAAGGGAAAGTGTGGTTGCTGCAAGAGAGGAAGCTGTTGGCCCTAGCCAGCTGAAGATGAAGCTCCTACCAGTGTGACTGATAAACCAAGAGTCTTATTAATTTTAGCCTTTCTCTCTAACTCAATCCAGGTGGCTTTCCTGCTGCAGCTCAAACAAGGGCAGAGACAATAAACATGTAGAGGGAGCGTTTGGATATCAGAAATAACGAAGTAGAGCCAAGAGTTGGACCTGTTGCCTAATTTGATATGGCATGTGAGCAAGAAGATGAAAAGATCTAACTACTTTAAATTTTTAATTGAATTTATTGGGGGTGACATTGGTTAATAAAATGATATAGGTTTCAGGTGTACAGTTCTATAATAAATCATCTGTATATTGCATTATGTGTTCACCACTCAATGTCAAGTCTCCTTCTGTCACCATTTATTCCATCTTTAGCATCTTCTACCTCACCCCCTCCCATTTCCCTCTGGCAAACACCATTAATCCCTTCACCTTTTTGCCCAGCCCCACAAATCCTCTCCCCTCTAACAGTTGTCAATCTGTTCTCTGTATCTATGAGTCTATTTCTATTTTGTTTGTTTATTTTGTTCATTAGACTCCACATGTAAATGAAATCATATGGTATTTGTCTTTCTCAGACTGGCTTATTTCACTTAACATAATACCCTCCAGGTCCATGTATGTTTTTGCAAATGGTAAGATTTCATTCTAAATCCAGTTCTGCACATAGCAGACTATGTGGCCCAGATTAATCCACTGATTCTCCCCAGGACTTTGTTCCCTCACTGGTACTAAGAGAACACTGGATTAGATGATTCCGGAGATCCCTTCTGACTTTACATTCTATGGTTAACTAATGCCACTAATACTTCTTACCTCCCAAAATAATGTATTTGAATAAATGACTTAATTTATTTTAACTGCAGGCAGAGAAATCAAATTAAGTGACAAGAAGTTTTAAGTTATATATAGCCAGAATGTACAGGTAGAGAACTATAATTGTCATCTTGATCTAAAATCTACTTTAACCCCAATATATGTTCCACCAATGATATGTCAGGTCTGGGTGACAATGGAGAAGTCTATGTCCATTCTTGATCTTCTTGTCCATATTCAGTGGCTTCTCCAAATAGCAGCGATGTCCTTGCTCATTTCCCCCCTTAGATACCTCCATTGTTCTTCTTACACCCATGAGACAATTGGCAGTGTAAGACATGGAAAGGTGTCAAGGAACAAAATAAACCATCTAATGATAAAGCCCCAACAATCCTATCAAATAAAAGAGTAATATGCAAATTAGGCATTACTCCATCACAAAGATGGCTTCCCCCATGGCCACCCATAACCACATCCTATCTAATAAAAGAGTAATATGCAAATTAAGCATATTACTCTGTCACAAAGATGGCCACCCCCATGGCAACAAGATGGGGGCGCCCATAGCCACAAGATGGCGGTGCCCATTCCGGTTCAGCCCTGCCACTGAAGTGGTCAGGCCTGTTAGCCAAGCAGGTGGCCGGGAAGGCGGGGGTCATAAGGGGCAAAAGAGGCAATCAGAGGGGGCTGGGGGGTCCCCTGCCCAGGCGAGAAACCTTTGCCAGAGGCCTTAGGCATGGGCAAGGGCGGAGTCAATGATTGGAGGCATATAAGGGTGCCCTACCCAGGCAGAAGGCCTGGGCTAGAGGCCTCAGGCCTGGGCAGGGGCAAGGCCAGAGATCGCAGGGGCCTTGGCTCCACAGAGCCAGCAATCGGAGGGACGGGGGTGGAGCCTGCAATCACAGGGGCCTGGGCACTGGTGGAGCTGGCAAAGCAGAGGTCTGAGGGTCCCCTGTCCAGTCCTGCAGCCTTGGTCAGAGGCTGCAAGTGGGGCAAGGGCAGAGCTGGTGATGACAGCGGGCAGGATCAGAGCCAGTGATCACAGAGGCATGGGCTCTGTGAAGCTGGCAATGAAGGGGCTTGGGGGTCCCCTTCCCAGGCCTGCAGCCTCAGTCAGAGGTTACAGGCCTGGGCAGACATGGAGCTGGGATTGGAGGGGCAGGGGTGGAGCTGGTGATCGGAGTGAACTACAGAGGAAACACCTTTTCTTACCGCTCATTGGCTAAGCTCCCTATATGTCACTGGTAACATTCTTAGTGACTTGGGTAATAAGAATCCAAAACGGAGAAACCAAGATGGCGGCATAGGTAAACACCAGAATTTCGACCAGGCAAAACTATTTCAATATCACAATAAAAAGAAAAAACAGACACCACCCAGACTTACAGGAAGGCTGGCTGAGTGAAAATTCTACAACTAGAAAGAGACTGAGACTCAGAGGAGCTGTGGAAGCAAAGTACGGAGGTACGGAGGCACATGCGGGGCTCAGGGAGAGGGCTGGCACTGGAGAACGTGATTCTTTTTTCAATCCAGAGGGAGCCACAAACCCCCGGCAGCTCTGAACTCCAGTTCCAGGCGAGTTTCTGGGGACCCAGATGCAAACCTGGACAGGTTGGACTGACAGGCACCAGGAGGAAATCCAAAGCAGGTTTCTCTCGGCATTACTTGCAACGATTACCGTGGGACACAGAGACCTAGTGTCTCTTAGCACAGGGCTGAGAATCGGCCATAGCTGTTTCCTCTGCCCTGTAGACTCCCCAAGGCCCCGCCCCTCCCAAGCTGCATCAGAGGCTTTTGCATATAAAAGGCTGAGTAGCCTCAGGTAAAGGCTAAAGTAGCACCTCCTTAGAGATACAAGAGTCAGCATCACCCAGTGGCCAGAGAGGGACCACCCTAAAGACAACTCCTCAGATCCACAAACGCAGTGAGCAACAAAGCCCCACTGAAACAACTCTTGCCCCATAAGGGTGTCTCCAGCACAGAAGTTCTCCCACTGTAGACACAGCTGACTCTCATAACCAAGTGGCTTAGAGGTTAATTCCTCTGAGTGATCACCTAACACAGAAAGCCACTCTATCAACCCAGGGAAACAGCCAAAATGCGGAGACAAAGAAACAGGTCACAAATGACAGAAATGGAGGAAAGCAAACAACTGGATATAGAGTTCAAAGCCACGGATATAAGGTTTTTCAAGAATTTTCTAGAGACTGCTGATAAATTTAGTGAGACCCTCGAGGATATGAAAAAGGACCAGCTAGAAATTAAGCATACCCTGACTGAAATAAAGAATAATATACAAAGATCCAGCAGCAGACTAGAAGATTGCAGAAATCAAGTCAAAGCTATGAAATAGGAAGAAGCAAAAAACACCCAATTGGAAAAGCCAAAAGAAAAATAGAATCCAGAAATATGAAGACAGTGTAAGGAGCCTCTGGGACAACTTCAAGCGTACCAACATCAGAAGTATAGGGGTGCCATAAGAAGAGAGAGAGCAAGATATTGAAAACCTATTTGAAGAAATAATAACAGAAAACTTCCCCTACCTAGTGAAAGAAATAGACTTCCAAATCCTGAAAGCACAGAGAATCCCAAACAAAAGGAATCCAAAGAGGACCACACCAAGACACATCATAATTAAAATGCCAAGAGCAAAAGACAAGGAGAAAATCTTAAAAGCTGCAAGAGAAAAGCAGTTAGTTACCTACAAGGGGGAACCCATACGACTGTCAGCTGATTTCTCAACAGAAACTTTGCAGGCCAGAAGGGAGTGACAAGAAATATTCAAAGCGATGAACAGCAAGAACCTACAGGCAAAATTACTTTACCCAGCAAAGCTATCATTCAGAATTAAAGGTCAGATAAAGAACTTCACAGACAGAAAAAAAGCTAAAGGAGTTCATCACCACCAAACCAGTATTATATGAAATGCTGAAAGGTATCCTTTAAGAAGAGGAAGAAGAAAAAGTAAAGATAAAAATTATGAACAACAAATACATATCTATCAACAAGTGAATCTAAAAATCAAGTGAATAAAAAATCAGATGAACAGAATAAACTGGTCAATAGAATAGAATCAGAGGCATAGAAAGGGGGTGGGCTGACAATTTTAGGGGATAAAAGGGTGTTGGGGGTGCAGGAAGAGATTGGACAGTAATCATAAACCTATGGATGAGGACAATGGGGGGGAGGGGTAAGGACAGAGGATGGGGTAGGAACTGGGAGGAGGGGAGTTATGGGGGGAGGAAAGGAACAACTGTAATAATCTGAACAATAAAGACAAATTTTTTAAAAATTAAAAAAACAAAACAAAACAAAACAAAAAGATATCTGTACTAATCTTTGTAATACTTTATGCAATAAAAAAAAATCAAGTCACTCCCCATTTTTGGAAGATTACCTAAAGAAGACAGAATTGTGCCCTAACCAGTTTGGCTCAATGGATAGAGTGTTGGCCTGTGGACTAAAAGGTCCCAGGTTTGATTCTGGTCAAGGGCATGTACTTTGGTTGTGGGCACATCCTCAGTAGGGAGTGTGCAAGAGGTAGCTGATCAATGTTTCTGACTCTTTGTTCCTCTCCCTTCCTTTGTAAAAAAATCAATAAAATATATATTAAAAAAAAAAAAAAAGAAGAAAAAAGAATCCAAAACAGTGATCTAGGGTTTTTCCACCACACTCCTGGAGAAAAAAAAAAAATGAAGGTCCACTGCTGGAGGACTAAGAAATGGCATATCCTGCCCTAGCCAGTTTGGCTCAGTGCATAATGCCTCAGCCTGCTGACTGCAGAGTATGGGTTCAATTCTGACCAAGGGCATGTACCTAGGTTACAGGCTCCTCCCTGGCTGGGGCCTAGGTCAGGGCTCATGCAGGAGGCAACCAATCAAAATGTTCCTCTCACTTTGATGTTTCTCTCTGTCTTTCCCTTCTCTTCCACATTCTCTAAAAATCAATGGGAACATATCCTCAGGTGAGGATATAATAAAAAGAAAGAAAGAAAGAAATGTCATATCCTATGAAAGGCACATCTTGAAAATGCCTAAAGAAAGTTGCCATTTTTTCATGGTGAAGGGACTGGAGTCCATGTTGATGAAAACACCTTGGTGGCTGTGGTGACTGGCAGTGGCTGCAGCAGTGGGGTGATGGGGCTGGTGGCTTCTCCTGATTAGACTGGTTGCCTCCCACAAAGGGAGGCCAGACTGGGGCTCAGGCCCGCTCCTGAAGGGGATCAGGGAGCGGGCCTAAGCCATCAGTAGGACACCCACCAAGGGCTCCCAATATGTGAGAGGGGGCAGGCTGGGCTGAGGAACTCCCTCTCCCCCCTCCCATGCATGAATTTCATGCACCTGGCCCCTAGTTATCTCATAAGCAATAATCTCTAACCAATCAATGTCCAGAAAATGCAAATACCATTTTGTAATAATTGCAATGAAAAAACATGCAAGGTATTTTCCCATCGCATATCATTA
This sequence comes from Murina feae, assembly GCA_004026665.1. NCBI lineage: Eukaryota > Metazoa > Chordata > Mammalia > Chiroptera > Vespertilionidae > Murina > Murina feae. The sequence goes on along the minus strand of PVJC01001603.1, from coordinate 71,191 downwards.
AAATTTGTTAACACTGCCCAGCCAGTGTGACTCAGTGGTTGACCATTGACCTATGAACCAGGAGGTCACGGTTCAATTCCCAGTCAGGGCATATGCCCAGGTTGTGGGGTCTATCCCCAGCAGGAGGCAGCCAATCAGTGATTCTCTCTCATCATTGATATTTCTATCTCTCTCTTTCTCTCCATCTCTAAAGTCAATAAAAATATATTTAAAAAATTTTTTGACACTTAGAAAGATATGTACTTTTTAAAATCTCTGCCATGTCTCAACTGATTACTTCTGAAATGTATTATCTTTGTCTTTACACCTACCCCATTATTCAATGTACAATGCTTTGGAGCTTAGCATACCTGGTTTTAAATTCTGGCTTTGCCATTTGCTAACTCTGTGACTTTAGGCAAGTTACTTAACCTCTCGGTCTTAGTTTCTTCATCTATGCAATTAATATAAGAATACCTACCTTACAGAGGGGTTGTTGTAATTTAATGAGACAACTTTTAAAGTATAAAATGCATTGTATAACATGTAATGAGCTTTATATATTGCAGCTTTTAGAATAGCATATCATCATAGATATTTATGAAATAATAGTTATGATTTAGAATTTCTCAGTTATAACTGTGTACGAGGTGGTAGGTTATTATTCCACATAAAACTCTATAATGTAGGTACTATTATAGGCCTTGATTTGAAAGATGAAGGGCCTGAAAACAGAAAGGTAAAGTGAAACTCTGCCACAGATTCAACAGTCAGTAAATAGCAGGTACTGTAGCTCCAGAGTCCAGGCTCCTAATAACACACAGTATTAAATGAATTAATGATTTCATTTCAAATAGAGCAAGGGAGCCAGAAGTCACTCAGAAGTGATTTATTATGTCCTCTACTCTTAAGACAAGCCTCCATATCTTTATCTAGAACTAGATGCAGAACTACATTTATTAAGTTTTTATTGCTACTTTTAAAATCTTCAAGAGTAGGACATGGAAGACACATTTTGAGTAATCTATCCTGGTAATCTACATACACAAAAGCCTAAGCAACTATAATGACCAGAATGACCAATCACTATGATGCACACTGACCACCAGGGGGCAGACACTCAATGTAGGAGTTGCCCCCCTGGAGTTTGTTCGCTCCCACAGCCAACCTCCCATGGCCGGCCAACCTACCCTGGTCCCTTCCCTCAGCTGGCAGACCCCAATCAACCTTGATCTCTGGCCAGGCTAAGGGATCCACCTGTGCATGAATTCATCCACCGGGCCTCTAGTTTTGATATATTTGTGATCAAAGGTGTCCATAGACAGAAAGAACAGTTAGAAAGTTCTTCAAATCTCTTTTAGTTCATATTTCAATTTCACAGAAACATAGTAAAATATAATGCAAATAAGTTTTGCTCCATAAAAGTACTAGTTGTACCATTAGTCCCTGGTAGAGAAGAGAAAATATAAAATTCTCACAGGTAGAACATAAATACAGCTTGCTTATGAATAATAATTATTAAGCATACTAAAGAAAATCTTTACAGAGAAAATAATATCATTAACGGAGTTTGTTTGAAAAATTCACTTGCAAACAATTCTTTACAGTAAATCTTTGGCCCCCTTCTATATATTTTCAAGTTTTTCCCATTGTTTTTCTTTGAAGATAGAGTAAAATGGGTTACAATCTCCATATTGTAACAAATACATTCTAACATAATTATTCAACATCTAGAAAAACATTTTTTCCTTTAGGTTAAATAATAAAACTATAGATCAAGATGCAGTCATTCATCATGTCAACACAGGAAAAAAAAGTGAGTTCATCACTATTATTGTTTTATGTAAAAGAAACTAAAACAAGGAGAAGAAAAGTATTTGAACGGTATTTGAGAAGACAAAAATACAATGAGATGGGCCTGGCTATTTAATGTCTCATTCAGGTCTGCAGAAGAAACAAATCTAAAAAATGTTAAATGATCAAGTAACATAAAAATTCATTTCTCATTTGTACAACAAACTGAGGCAGATGTTACTAGTAGGCAGATGGCCTTCTACATGGTAACTCAGACACCCAGGCTTCTTCCAGCTTGTGGCTCAGCCATCTTTTAGGACCTCATTATGGCCACATTTCAGCAGGTAGAAGAGGAAGCAGAGTGGAGGCGTGCTCACCCTTTTGTTTTTTTGAGAGAGAGAGACCCAGAAATGGCACCTATAATATCCACCACATTCACATTCATTGGCTAGAATTCAAACATATTGCTACACATCTGTACAAGTGAGGTCAGGAAATATAGCCTAGCACAAGAAAAACAAGTGACAATTACTTAATAAATAGCTAATAGTCTTTCCCACACTTTGTGTGATCCATACCATGTCACTCCATTGTTGAAAGAATTCAGACAGAGACAATTTATAATGAATCTTCCATTATATCTTTCTAAACATACCCATATTCTTGCATATTCCAAGCAATAATTTACTTATTGAATAATAATACAATATAGAATAATTGGGATCAAGATGCATTTTTTGTTTGTCCCATAAAAATAAATACCTTTTCATTTTGGACAATTTTTGTCAGCATTCTCTTTCATTTTACCAGAGCAACAATACTTAAGAATCAAAAAATTAGAAATGTTATTTAAAAATTCTCTGATCTATTATCCTACATTCAGGAAGGTCAACACCTACATCATTTTATTTTAATGAAAACATTTTTTTTAAGATATGCAAAGAGGATTCCAGCAAGTCCTGTATGCCCAACAACCCTCACTGTCAGGAAATTCTTTCTTGTTGCTAATCTAAATTTTTATCCTGTAGCTTTAGCCCAGTTCCTTTTTGATTTTTCTTAGACATGGAAAACAGATGTTCTTTTATCCTTAGTATATTACCCATTCCCATTTTTTCTATGTTTAGCCTTGTCCTTAGCAAACTTAAATAATCCCAGAACCTTTTCCCTATAAGTCCCATGCCCGAACCCTTTCATTGTATTTATGACTCTCCTTAGAAATCTTTCCATCTTTCCAATGTTCCTTTTAAGTTGTCAACATCCTGAATGAGATCCTCTTAACTTACCCTATTTTTGTAAGTACCTGACCTCTGAGAGTACAGAATACATAGAGAGAAATGAATTTCATTTCCTTGCAAATGATATTCCACCAACAATAAAGTAAAACATAATTACTATATTTTGTAGCCAGTTTCTCCTTTTTGACACATTTGTCATCCCCTTAGACAGAAGTCTTGGCTCACAATCCAGGTTTCCAGTTACAGAACTGGCAAAGCCACATGCTCCCTTCTCAATATATTCTCATCTCAGAGGAGTCAACACTTTTATCCGTAAACATTGGGAATCTTTCACATATTCACAACCAAGACTCTTAAAATAATTCACATTCAAATAGCCCCTTACAGTTTCAAAACTCTCTAACACGTGTGTTTCCATTATTCACAACCGCCCTGTGAGGTAAATTACACATTTTTATTTGAAAGACAAGGAACCCCAGAACTGAAGGTTAGTTGTTTGCTTAAAATCACATAGGAATAAGTGGCAGTTATGGGTCACGATTTCAGATCACCTAATTTCATATCCTCAGGTAAGAATCTTTTTTAAAAGCGTATGACTGTGTATATTCTTAGCAGGTGACAGTGTATTTGCTGCCTAGTAGATATTTGATAAATGTGCAGCTGAGCAAAGCATCCTTACTCATACTTGTGTAATTTTTGTGGAGTTTAGCAGAGCACTCCAAAACTTCTTCTCACTCATCCACAAGAAGAAAATACCAAAGGAGGTAAACAGAGTAAAAAAAAAAAAAAAGAAAAGGTCAAAAATGGGAATTTGACTAAATAAAAGGAAAAGATAGGCACCTGGAGGGAAGACTAAGATGAAGTGGGAAAGTATTATTCACAGAAGATATCTAAATATGCCATCTGTAAAGCATAATCCTTTGCTTGTAAGCAGGTTAAATATATATTCTTACTTTAGTTTTTGTTTTCAATTCATAACCTTCTGATTCTGATCAAGTAATGAACGATTGCATATGCTAATAAATACTGTACTCAGAATCCAAGGCCACTAGTGCCTAGCAAAGCCTGGATTTCCTAAGGAGCATGCCAGCTCATTAGAAGGCAGTCTGCAGGTTTGGATAACAGTTTTATTACCTCATAGAATCGCTGATGTTCCTGGCATTTGAAGCCTGATTCCTGAATAAAAATCTACTCTGGATTCACAGACTAATGAGTTTACAAAGAAGCAAGGAAACTACAAATGATAAAAAAGAGAGTTAGGCTGGCTTCATGATTAAAAAAAGCAGAATAGAGATAGAAATCAGTATCAAAACTTCAATCCTGGCATTTACATCACTGCTGTGAGTCCTTTCTCCTTTTTTACCTTTCTTCTTCTTTGGATGAAAAGCTGAAAACTTTAAAGTACAAAGGTTTCACCAGCCCAGCGAGCAGTTTCACGGACTAAGGCCCTGAACACGGTCCAGGTTCCCCTGCTTTTTTGACGCTAGAAGAGGCCATTCTGGAAGCAGTCGTTTCATGGAAGTCTCAGATCTTTGCCATATTACTTACATTGTGTGGGGAAAGAGCCTTGGCCAGAAAAAGCCTTCTCATTAATGTGCAATGGTGATAATGTTTTCCATTCAGCACGCAAGATGTACACAGATGGGCTCCGTGTTTCCTGACTTCTGCTCTGCAAGACACAGAGCATAAAGCTTTGCACCGGATTCCTGGTGGGAGAGACAAAAAGGAGATTCTTCATGCTCCCTATAGAAGCTGAAGAATAATGACCTAGGAAGAGTCGTTTACAGAGTTTGGGGAACACCGGTGGCTGCTCCATTGTTCTTTTCACAGCAGGCCTGGGGGCATAAGGTTATCAAGAAGGGAGAAAGAAAAAAAACCTGAGGGTTAAATGGAACTGAATAGAAATTCAAATATGCTTACACTCAATTTTCTCTTGGGCTTTAAATCGAGCCTTTGATTTGCATTCTTCTAAAAAAATATGTAAATGATGTTTTAAATATGGCAGTCCTTTTATATCCTTCGTTTAATCATACGCCTTTGACGTTGGGCATTGTTAATAACACTAAATATTAGCCTTATATGGCTAGCTTCATAGTAAGTGGAAAGGATGGCTCGGTAATTGTATGATTTTTCTCACTCGAGCTTTTTCTTTTAGTAAGTCCGTTTAAAAAGTCAAGAGGCAGTCTATCTAATACCACTGTATTTACTAGAGAAAGTACTCATCCAAGAAAAAGGCAAAGTCAGTGAAAATCATTTAAAATTTAGAAATTACTGAGTTCTATTACTGAGTTTATCCTTGAAAATTACTGAAATGCATCCTGGCCAGTGTGGTCCAGTGGTTGGAACATCATCCTGTGCACCCAAGTTAGTATGGCCATTTGTCTAGATAGGATTAGAGCAGAAGTGACAGATATGCTAATTTGAGGCCTCCTCCACTAAAAAAAAAAAAAAAAAAAAAAGGATTGAGCCAGGCACTTTGTTCTCTCTGATTGGGAAATGATAGCTGGAACCACCAGCGTGAACCAGAGAAGACAGCTCTGTGTCGAGGATGGCAGCATCTTCTCGCCAGCTTTGGATCCCAAAGCTCTGAATTGTTGAAAGAATAGACAGTTCTATAATTTTAAATCACTATTTTGGATTCTCTTTGTTAGAGCATTTTAGCTTGTACCCAGTTTAGTGCAGTTCCTATTAGGGAGAAAACAATACATTGGCAATGGTTTTGAAAGCTACTCAGCAAATGAGAAATTGCACAGGACTGCAAAAAATGACTCAAAAAAATGTTATGACAAATTTAACCACAGATAATATGTGTCTACTTACTTTACACACAAAAATGGCTAAAAATACCACATGTTATTTGATGAATTCTTTCATCAAGTTTTTAAAAATCTAATTCTAATTAACTATGGTGTTTCTTTCAACTACTAAAGTTAAAGAACAGACTTTCTTCTTCCGTTTCTCTATTCATGTCAACAGTTTGTGATATTAGTACAAGAATTAATAAGCTAGAATAAAAAAGCAGGGTTAAAAATTTCTTCACAGCTGCCCTCATAGCAATTCCAAGGATGACACATACCATGCCCTAGCTTTGCATGGTTTAGGCTAAGTTCAGTTTACATGCATTTACAAACTGAGTTTCCATGATCTATGTGTAATTTTTAAAAAATAAAAGAATACAATATACTATCAAAAGATAAAGTGTTATTATTATTACCCAGAGTGGTTTTTTTCTTTTTAATGACCTAAAACTTGAGAGCTGAGATAGAAGGGGAATATATAACAAGTAAAGGTAAGATTTCTGAAGTTAGTAGAATAATTATACCTCTAAAAAGTCTGAATTGAAAATTTAGATTTGAATGCTTTACCCTAAAAAAACAACACATAGCTATGCACACATATGAGTTATTTTTAAGCATATATAAATGAAAACATATGGAAAACAAAAAAAAAATTCAAAATAAAAATTGTTTAATCTGACATTAAGCAATGTATATATTTTATTAATACCAGTTCATCTTTAATAGGGTGATTTGATTTAAACAACTTTGTAGCTATGATTTTATAATGTTTGATTGATAGTAAGTTATCTAAATATAATTTATAGTTAAAATAGAGGACTAAAATATGCATGTGGACATTTATCTTGATTCATTCAAAATCAAAAGCAAGTTGAACTATGTAGTGTCTCTTTTTATTTGTCTAATTTAAAGTAGATGTTAGCAAATTGGTTTTTATAAAGAGAGATAGTCAATATTTTAGACTTTGTGGGCCATACAATCTTAGTTGCAATTATGCAACTGCCATTTAGGGCAAAATCAGACATAGATGATATAGAAATGAATGAACATGTTTGTGATTCAAGAAAACTATTTATGGACACTGAAATTTTAATTTCCTATAATTTTCACATAAAATATTACTCCTTTTTGGATTTTTTCCAAGCATTTTAAAACATAAAACTAACTTTTAACTCTCAAGCCTTAAAAACAACAGTCTGATGGTTGGGCAGTGTTGCTCGGTGGTTGAGCGTCAACCTATGAATGAGGAGGTCAGTGTTAGATTCCCATTCAGGGCTCATGCCTGGATTGTGGGCTTAATCCTCAGTAGGGGGTGGGAAGGAGACAGCTAATCAGTGATTCTCTCTCATCATTGATGTTTCTATCTCTCTCTCCCTCTCCCTTCCTCTCTGAAATCAATAAAAATATATTAAAAACAAAAAACAAAAACCGGCTGGTTTCTTCATGCAGGCCATAATTTGCCAATCCTGATTTAGAATGATCACAAAATCAAATCATATATACAGAAACATTTACTATATAAGATGAATTTTAAATCTCTTCTTTATTTAGATCAATTTAAAATGTTACAAGATGTAATTGAATTTCATTCATTCCATAAATATTAGTGAAATCCTACCTGGTACCAAATACATAATACAAATAGAGAGACTCTGTGCCTCGTGGCAATTATTGTCCCGTTTGTGAAATAGGCATTAATAAATAATTCCTACAACTAAATGCCAATGCCCATAAACTATAATTTCTAGTTTAATTCAAACATTGACTAAAACTATGGTTTTCAACATATTTTTATTTAATTTAATTATAAATTGAAAATTATAATTGTCAATAAAATGTTCTGATATGAAGAAGTTGAGCAAATTGAATATCAAATTTTTCAACTCGTAGCTCAATCTAAACTAGATATAGCCAATGAAAAAGGTATATGATTACTCTGTGTTTTAATACATTGACATTTTAATTGAGTTTCATAATGGTCTCAAATTGATCCCATAGTTCATGCAGATTACTACTCTGGGCATAAAGACACAACCCCTCTAAGTCTTCTCAACTAGACTACTTTTCTCTAAATTAGAACCTGGAAATTACTTAGCAGTCATTAGGTGTTTTATATGTGCAAAGCACCATTGATACAGAAATGATAATAATAGTACTACTCAGGAGCATTTACTATGTTCATTACATACTGTAATAATTACTTGGCATGTATTATCACATTTAATGCTCACAAAGCTCTGTGAATGAGATAATGCTTTGCCTATTCCAAACATGAGGCACTAAGTATCAGAGCTAAAGATGTGAATCCAGAGCTTTGCAATGCTCAAACATGTGCTCTGTACCACTCACAGGTGTTCACCACATGTAGAAATAGGATAAATAGTAGAAGATATGAAGCTTAATGAGAGGATGATGCTGATACTAACTAATTAACATTAATAGTATGTACCATTTGCTGAGCAATGATTCTGTACCAAGAACCTTTTAAAGAGCTTCCCACAAATTATAAAGTTTAGTTTTTCCTACTAGCAAATCTCTATTTAAGGAAAGTGTTATTTTTAACCCCATTCTTTAGACAAGGAAAATGAAAATAAGATAATTTATCAAAAGTCAGAGAGCTAATAAATAATGGAGCCAGGATTTGAGCCCAAGCAGTCTGTTTCCAGGGTTTACTTGCATGTCTAAGTCATGACCACCGCCCAAGCCACGAAGGCTGTGTTCTGCACACTCGAAAATGCCACTGATTACAACAGACTTTGCATAATATGACAAAGACCCTGGATTTTATACATAAATACTAGAGAACATTTGACAGGCTCTGTGTTTTTAAATGAATTAATATGTGTTTTGGAATGATTAATCTGAAAGCAAGGAGAAGACAGACTCCAGAACTTTGTTACCAATACCGTACTCCTAATGAGAGGGAGAGAGAGAGAGAGAGAGAGAGAGAGAGAGAGAGAGAGATAAAAACCTCAACTGAGGCCACAAAAGTAGAAAGAAAATGGGTCTTGACTTCTTTACTGGCAATCTGGACAGGCAAAGAGAGGGGAGCATGCAGATATGGAGGGAAATATGACTGATGATTGAGGTGTGCCAGTTGTGAGGAGTTTGAGATTCTATGGCAGATGGTCAGTATGGTTAGCAGTTAAAAATGTGGGGTGTAAGTTTAGGCTGGACATGTTGATATGGTTACTCCGAAGCAAGTGTTAACAGCATGGGTTTTGGTAAACAATCCAGAAATGGCAAATATTAAAAAAGACAAGGTTTGGGCATAGAACCATGCAGCACAGTTACAGTTTAGAGGTAGGCTCAGGAAGAGTTCTCTTTGGAAGGACTAATTTAAGGAGTTATAAAGAAAATCAAGAAAAAATAATGACACATAAGCATCAAGAGCTGCATGCAAAGTCTGTAAATTGGATTGGAGCCACCCAAGAACTGGTCAACTAGATAATTGGAGACTTCAAGTCCGAGCGTTTTAGTGAAGCAAATTAAACAAATATAGCCTACATCAAAATATCAGTGCATTCCTTACTAATGACGTATAGAAGACACTCAAAGATGCCATCAGGTAGTTATTGGGTATCCATGATCCTATCACTGTATTAAGCGTTACAGATATGACAGCAAAGGAACTCACAGTCCGTTAGGAAAAATGGATGTGATGGACATGTATTACCAGTGTAAGTGCTACAGTACAGGAAAACATGAGATTGTATTAGAGAATCCCATTGGGGGTCATATCTTAGTCTGGTGTGGTAGGGAACAGGTGAGGGAATACATTCAGGGTGGTGGTGGTGTGGTGGCGGGTAACTTCTGCACTGAAGAATACACTCCAGTTTGCCAAACGTGGAAGCCTGACTAAAGTCCCACCTATTCTGTTCACCAGAACTTGTCATAAATTATGGATTTTGCAAAGATTAGTAAATTAAGAATTTTAGGATGGGGAGCTTACCTAAGTCAGCCAAGTATAATCATGAGTGTCTTTATAAGAGGGAGGGAGGAGGGGCAGAGTACGAGAAGTAGGTGTGATGGCAGTAGCAGCAGAGTCAGAGAGGAATCTGAAGATTCCACCGCCTTAAAGAAAGAGGCTACAAGCCAAGAGCACAAACGCCTCTAAAAGCTGTGCAACGTGTGGGGACAGATTTTCTCTTAGTGCCTTCAAGGAATGCAGCCCTGATGACACCTCGGTTTTAGTTCAGTCATATACATTTCAGATTTCTGACCTCTGAAATGTAAGGTAATTAAGTTTGTGTTGCTTTAAGCCTGTATGTAAGTGTGTGGTAATTTGTTACAGCAGCAATGGAAAACCAATGCACCAAAAAAGAAGGCAGTACTAGTAGGGTGGGGTAGTTCTGCACAAAGCAAATACCTGTATACCCACCAGAAGATAGAGGTGACTGAGTTCACATTTACCATTTTGAGCCATAATTCTAAATTTGGTCATTATATCATGCTTGTAGACCAATACTGCTGAAATACTGTCTGAAACATTTACCATCTATATCCACCTACAGGGGTTGCTCAAATTTTGTCATTTATAAATTCTCCTCACAGACCTAAGAGTTTGGTATCACTAGGAATAAACTACATTATCCACATAATTTACACACACTACTCCTCTTTACAACTTCGTGGTCATCCCGTTCTCTGCGGAGGGACCCACTTCAATATATAATATCTTCTGCTCTGAGAGAATGTATTATATTGTATGACTGAAGAAAGTTGAAAAAAAGTATGAGCCCAAATTTTTATCAGATTATTTGAAATATATAAACGCAATATTTAATCACTTTTTATTGCTCTATGTTAGGCCTCACATTTACCAAAAGAAATCACTCTATAATATTGAACATATCGTCCACATGCATTTCCTCTTGTAAACAATTACTTCCGTATAAAGATAAGTTGTTAACTCAAACTTCCACTGTGAAGAAAATACTACATGTACTTTATTTCTAAGTAACACATAATTTATACAGCTTGCTTTCAAATATTTTCCAAGTGCAGTAATGTAAAGAGAAAAAAAAAGTCATACAGTTATATAACTGTTCAATATACATTATGTTCAAGTTCTCAAAGGAAAGAAAAAAATCCATTAAAAATGAGAGATCAGATATCAAAATAATCCACACTGGGATCATGTTGAAATAGTAAGAGCAAGTGCACATTGTATTAAGTTAAATAATGCTTACAATATCTAAACTATGGAGAAAGGGGGGCACTGGCTGTCCTCAAACAGAGAAGATTCTAGAAGTAGAAAATCATGAAGGAAACAGAATTTGAGCATTTCCTAAAATGTGTTTCACAGATCACTAATCCCATGCATAGTTCATAAGACACAGATATAAGTAATTGTATTATAAATTATTACTTATCAGTTATAAATGCTATTACTTATAACTGTCCAAGCATATTATTTATAAAATTCAAATATAGTATTTCCTTCTAATATGCATTAGTCCATTAATCGCTCTGAAAATTCCTTTAAGAAAAAATTAAATTGGATTAACCTAGTGTTTCCCTAACTGTTTGACCTTTGACTAATCCCACCCATTAAAATCCTCTCTAAGTGTTCTCATATGGAAATACTTAGGGAAACCTTACACTAGAGCAAGGGTCAGCTATGTTTTTCTTTAAAGGGCCAAATAGGAACAACTTTAAGCTTTGCAGCCCACATGGTCCCATAAAAATTAATTCAACCATGCTTTTGCAGCATGAAATAGCCACAATTGATATGTAAATGAAGGGGGTGTGGCCATGATCTAATATAACTTTATTTACAAAAACACAACCAGACCATCAGTTTATTTTGTTCATTAGAATCACCATATGAATGAGAATAGATCCAGAGATATGGAAGCAAGGAACAGACTGATGAATCTCAGAGGGAAGGGTGGAGGTGGGGAAGAGATTAACCAAACAATGTATATGCATATATGCATAACCCATAGACATAGACAATAGTGGGATGAAGGCTTAGGGGGTGGGGGGGGGGCACATCTGTAATACTTTCAACTATAAAGATAAATTTAAAAATAAAATAAATAAAAATACAGTAAACCAGATTTAGTCCATGGGCCATAGTTGGCCAACCCCTGACTTACAAGCATAATCCTTATCCCAAGAATAGAAGCTGAAAGTTCACCATCTTTATCTATTAGGGCTTTTCTTTAAGTGTCCTTCTGAGAGCAACGGTCATGAGGAATTTCCTTAATCTTTACTGTGACATGAAAAGACGTATTCAGGCAGGGATGGTTTAATTTCATAAACTGTGCTAAATAAAGGGAAAACACCCCAAGTTTCAAGATAACAATGACCTTTAGCTCAAAACAAGTAGATGTTTATTACCGTATTTTCTGGTGTATAAGACGACTGGGCGTATAAGACAACCCCCAACTTTTGAGAAAATTTTCCTGGGTTAAAAAGTCTGGACTGAGACCGTATGTGGCACAAAAAGGAGCCGACTAGAGACACTTGCAGTCTCCGTCCGGCTCCATTGATGAAACCCAACTTTTGAGAAGATTTTCCTGGGTTAAAAGGTTGTCTTATATGCCAGAAAATATGGTAAATGATCTGGGATAAGTACACATATTTTAAACACCTATATGCTTCCAAGCAAATGTAAAGAATTAAGCTAGACATATACTTAAAAATAGAATTAAGGTAAATATAGTTATTAAATGTGCTAGAAAGTATAAAGGATACTATTTGTGGTCTTGATTCTATTTTGGTTAATAATTGCACATTGTAAAGTATTTTCATAAAGTGATATATTATCCTAGGCAAGTGACTAAACTTAAGAGGTAAAATGAAAGTGTCTCCCTACATATAACTAGTGATATCTATTCTACTAAAATTCCCCTTAAGACAATATGATTATCTATGTAAATAATTTCAAGTGACTAAAGCATCAATGATGCAAACTTGAATATTTTTCTCCCATTACAGTCCTTTCCTTGCTCTTATTCTGTTATTTAAAAGCTCAAATAAGTTATCAAATAAGCAAAAAATGTTAGCAAGTATTATTGTACTGGCTCCCATGATTAGTTTTGATCATTTAGCTCATTTCTTCAATTCTCTGAAGGTTCAAAAGACTTTTGGCAATTCCAGTGAATGATCTGTTATTTTCCCTTATAAATGTCTTTTCCCTATTCTAGTAAAATAAAAACAAAACAAAAAAATGTTTCCTTAGTGAATGTTGCTTGCTTGCTTTTTGTGCTGCATTTCTACCATTTGCTATTTCTTACCCTCAAAAAATGAGGTAATTATTATTAATGACTAACATTTAATTAGATTGTTTGATCTTTGGTTAAACAAGTTTGCAGATTTTCATTAACATACCTACAAAGATCAGCCCTACTGTTTTAATGAGTATTGATGTCTTCATATAATGACAAAGCCCTTTATTTTCTGGCCACTGAATTACTAGGCAGTGATCACAAGAAAACATGTGATACACACTAAACAGAAATCCTTGATTTTTCACAAAAATCTAATTTCCAGTGAAGGATTTAGGTCAATAGTTTGTATTGTGTGATCACAATTACATAAAGACAGGACTTAATAAATAGGAGACTCTAATTATTCACATTGAGGCATTACTGGTAATAATTAGGTTTATACAGAATTTTTTTATTATACATATTTATTTTAATTTTGTTCATTTCAAAGATTTAAGGCAGAGAGGAGATAATGTGCCAGGACTGCAGGCAAGGCTGCTGACTGAACTGGGGTTAGATGGTTTAATCCACCCTAGGTTCTATAAGGGAGACCTCACTGCAGGTGACAGGTCCTGTTGCTGGGGCACAGTTGAGCACCTGGAGCGCTCCCACAGCAGTCTGAGAGTTCATGAAGAGAATAAAAACCTTGGAAGAGGACTCTGGTAGGTGACTGATTGGAGGGGAGTTTACCAGCCCTTCCTCCAACTGGGACTCTGAGGCAGGACCAGGGTCGGCTGTTGACAACCCCAGTGTTCTGAAGACAGGCCCACACTCCTCTTTACCCAGCCAGGCTGGGGTCTCAAAAGTTGGTTAACTCAGATACCTGAGGTACTGTCCTCAGAATGCTCACCATCACCTCACCCTGTGGCTCATCTATACCCAAGACTGGCTGTGCAAAATCATGCTTACAGAAAGATCAGTAGAAAAACCTTTGCATCGGTTCCCTGTGTCTTCATTCCAGCCGGTCAATGTTATCGTCATCATATCATCATTATCATCATCTCCAAAAAGGAGTGTTAAGGGTGATTAATACAGCATTGACTTTTTAAGATCTAATTTATTTAGTATTCAGTTTTTCAATGAACTGTGTGTTGTCAACAGAATCTTTGACTTGGCACGCAAGGTCTTTCTTATATGGCCTAGATGTACCATTTGAGGGCCACACACTCCCCATACTCCTCCACCTTCACTACCACTGCCACTAAGCCATGTTAGGGGATGTTACCAACATGCCAAGTTACTGATTGCTACTCAAATATGCCATCCTGGTTCACGTTTCTATGACATGGCACTACTTTTGCACTTACCTACAATGACCAACTCATCTACAGTTAATGGCTACCCTTAAAGACTCTGCCCGAAATATTATTTCTTCTATTCATTCATTTATTTGAAAGTATATTGGCTATCTCCTATGTGCCAGGTATAGTTTAAGCACTGAAGAGACAATGGTGAACAAGATAGCCTCTACTTTCAGGGAGTTTATATCTAGAAAAAGAAACACAGTAAATCAATGCATAAATAAGCAAGATAATGATAAATTGTGAAAATGGCCATGAAGAAAGCAAATGGTGTGATGTGAGAGATAATAAGGTGTGGGGAAGAATAACGTTAGGTAAGGTGGTTTGGGAAAGACTCTCTGAAGAAGTCACATCTGAGACTTGAGGATGAGAAGGGACCAGGTATGTGAATACCTAGAACCAGAAAGCTCTTGGCATGTTTGTGAATTAAAAGAAGGCCAGAATGACTGGAGCATAAGACCATGAGTTAAGGTAGTTGGAGATGAGCTTTTGATAGGGGCACTTATAATCTGACTAGTGGCCCAGTGCACGAAATTCATGCACAGGGGAGGGGGTGTTCCTCAGCCCATCCAGCACCCTCTCCATTCTGGGACCCCTTGAAGGATGTCCTACTGCTGGTTTACAGGGATCAGGTCTAAACCGGCAGTTGGACATCTCTCTTCACAATCCAGGACTGCTGGCTCCTGATTGCTCACCTGCCTGCCTGATTGCCTCTATCCACTCTGCCTGCCTGCCTGCTCACCCCCAACTGCCACCCCCTGCTGGCCTGCTTGCCCCCACCTTCCCTCCCCACTGGCCTCCTGCTGGCCTGCTCACTCCAAACTTCCCTTCATGCTGTCCTAATCACCTCCAACTGACCCCCACTGATGGCCTGCTTGCCCCCAACTGGCCCCCCTGCTGGTCTGCTTACCCCCAATGGACCTGCCCACCACTGCCTGATCACCCACAACTGCCCTCCCCTCTTGGCCTCTAACCACCTCAACCTCAGCCCCACCACCATGGTTTTATCCAGAAGAACATTCGGAAGGTCTCCTGGAAGGTTTCCCAGTCAAATTAGCATATTATATTACCCTTTTATTATTATAGATAGAGGCCTGGTGCATGGGTGGGGGCCAGCTGGTTTGCCTGAAGGGTGTTCTGGATCAGGGTGGGGGTTCCCTTGGGGCATGGGGCAGCCTGGGCAAGGGGCCTGTGGTGGTTTGCAGGGCAGCCACCCCCTCATGGAGTGAGGGTCCCCGCTTGGGGGGGGGGGCGTGACCAGCCTGGGTGAGGGGCTGAAGGCTGTTTTCAAGCTGGCCACACCTCCTTCAGGGCAGAGGTTCCCACTGGGGTGCCTGGTTAGCCTGGTTGAGGGACTGATGGCTGTTTGCAGGCTGGCCAAGCCTCCCAATGGGGACCTTCACCCCATGGGGGTGTGGCCAGCCTAGGTGAGGAGCTGAGGGCTGTTTGCAGGCTAACCACATCCCTTCAGGGTGAGGGTCCCCACTGGGGTGCCTGGCCAGCCTGGGTGAGTGACTGATGGCTGTTTGCCAGCTGGCCATGGCCCCAGGCAACCCAGGCTCCCAGACCCTCCTTGAGCGGAGGCCATGTGGGCTGGAAGCAGGTATCTGGGGTTTATTTATCTTCTATAATTGAAACTTTGTAGCCTTGAGCAGAGCTCAGGGCCGGCCAGGGCAGGCGGGAAGTTTGGTTTCCTCCATTGCCAGGGGCAACCCAAGCCTCCTATTCACTCCAGCTCCGTGCTGCTGCCATCTTGGCTGGGTTTATTTGTATACTCACTCCTGATTGGCTTGTGGGCATGGCTTGTGAGTGTAGCAGAGGTATGGTCAATTTGCATGTTTCTCTTTTATTAGATAAGATTACAACTGACATTCAATATTCTGTTAGCTTCAGGTGTACAGCATCGTGGTTAAACATTTATATAGCTTAAAAAGTGATCATCTGGATAAGTCTTGCACCTACCTGGTACCCTGCACACATAATTATTGCAATGTTATTGTTTTATTCCCTAAGTTGTATTTTACATTCCTGTGACTATTTCGTAACTGCAATTTGTATTTCTCAATCCTTTCACCTTGTTCACCCAGCTCCCTCATCTCCTCTGGTCTGTCAATCATCAGTTTGTTTTCTGTATCCATGAGTTTACTTGAAATTTTCTTGAGTGCAAGCACTGAGCTAGGCATGTCATATACATCACACCACTACCCCTCACAACAGCCTTTTGATGGGTCTTTCCAGACATTATATAGACAAGGAGACTATGATTGAAGGAGCTAAGTGGCAGAGCTGGGATATATACTCTGGTTTGAATTCAGTTGCTCTCAGGAAGCCAGAGTTTGGGCACTGGCCCTTGATGCCTGTATCGCCAGTTACCAGGCAGCATTTGAAGCTTGAGGGAAAGGGAACAAGCCATCCTTCTTTAACTCCACCCCCTTTTCCTCACAGCCCCCACTAATGGCTTCCCAACATAGCTAAGCATCTACTTGGCTGACTGTATAACACTGTCACTTTATTTTACTTTCTTGCTATCCACCCGTAGGTTACATCCCTGAGACCTTGCAAATAGCTATGACTGTGGCCAGGATGCAGTAATCTTTACCTTCATTAGAACCAGGCCTGCTGGTGAACAAGAAACTTATAGTTCACTGAGGACAGAATTGGGGTGGTGCCAGCATTAGAATACTTAACACTTTAGTACTTCCTGGGAAGTTGCCAAAATCTGGATGTCTTTAACATAAGCAGAGGCCAGAGAGTTTACCTTAACGGTCCCAAGGTCATACATCAGGTGAGTGGAAAGTGTGGATTGGAATTCACTCTGTATTCCAGGCCTGGGCTGGACATGCAGGTCAGGCCTGGATTGTGGCGGACTTGAAAGGCAGGCTGAGGCCCACAGGCTGTATTAAGAAGACAGGGGAGGGATCTGAGCAGAGGTGCATAAAACCGAGCTACACGAGTTACACGTTGGGGAACTGGCCTAGCAATGGAAGGAGGAGGGAGCGAGGGTGGAGGGACGAGAGGCTTGTGGGGGGAGACCACGTAGGCTAGGAGGCTGTTGGCTTTATAGTAGTTATGCTTAGATGAAGTTTCCTCTCAGCACATTAAGCTTGAGATGACAGAAAAGTGGGACTGGACAGAAGACAGCTGGTGGTGAGAGGTAGAGGAGTGTAATTAGAGGTAGAGATCTGGGCGTTACTATAGAAAGGCTGCAGACAGCTCTGAAAATAAACCAGGGCCGGGACAAGGGAGAACAGAGGGCTGAGGATGACATGCGCAGATTTGGCATTTGCAGAGGGGGAAAGGTGGGGAATTTGGAAGAAGACAGGAGGAATAGGCAGAGAAATGCAGCTGAGAGCAACAACTTGCAACAAATAGGCTGATAAAACAGCAGCAGACACCAAAGTTCCTCTTAGGGATGGAAGTGTGATGAGAAAAACTTGGATAAGCGGCCCAGGGGGAAAGGGTAAGAATGAGGAGGTCGAGAGCAGAGGCTAGGAGATGAGAGAGGGAGTTACACTGCCCTGCACTGGGGGGGAGGAATTTGAGGTGGAGGTTTGGCACAGGCCTGGGAGATGCAAGAGGGGGTGGCTGAGCACCTCCAGGGCTGAAGGGCTTGTACCATAGGGGGCCTTTAAAAGGCCTGTATGGTAATCGTGAATGCTCGGCTGTCTCTCCAAACCTTCCTTAGTCTCTAACAGGCAAAAAGCCTGGTCTGAGTGCTGGGGGGAAACCAAGGAACAGGGTGGACTCGTCTTTTAGCTATAGTCAGGGACTGAGCACGTGGAATGGTGAGATGATGAGTGGAAGACATTTTGTGGAAAGGGAGTTTCAGAACCAACAGCCTGCAGCCTGAAGTCATGAACACACCAGAAACCGGGAAAGCTTTGGGAGGGGACTGGACTTCCAAAGGGCATGGGATGGGGGTGTAGCCAATGCCATTTAAATCTTCAGAGACACCCGGATCCTCTGGTAAAACCTTGTGATGGAAGACATGCTATTAAATCCTTATTCTTTCTGAATGAGCTTAATATGTGGGTGGATTTTATAAGAGTGAACACGAGGGAGGGGAGCCTTCAATAAATGAGCATGAAGATCTGTGAGGCTGGAAGGCGAACACCGATCCTAATGCAGCATTACACAGATTGAGTTCACAGGAGCCGCCCTAGGGCAGGCTGCCCAGCTGCGAGTCATTCTTTTAAACAGTTTGCAGAACATCTCTGGGAATTTTCTGGTCCCTTTGTTTGTGAGTTGTTTCCTAGAAAACTTATCCGAACCCCACAACGTTCCTCGTGAGCTGCAAGGATGTGACCTACCAGAGAGGCTGCGGCAAAACCAAAGGTCGGAGGCTTCTGAGACCTGCTCTTGCTGCCTCTCCTCCAGTCACAGAGGGATGGTGAGGCTGGGGAGCTGGGGTCTGGGCAGACCCTGAGCCTGGATTAGAACAGAAGCCGAGGGACCTGGTGAAGGGCCCCCCAAGTCTCTTCACTTTCCACCATAGACACAGATGAGACCTTTCCTCTTATTAGTTTACTAGAGGCCTGATGCACAAAATTCGTGCATGAGGCTCGGCCCTCACAGCCCCTCCCAACCCTGGCCGGCCCTTGTGACCCTGGCTTCCTCTGGAAAGTTGTCCAGACGGTCCTTCTGCTATTTGGTCTAATTAGCATATTAGCTCTGTAGTATACTGTATAGCAGGGGTCCTCAACCTATGGGTGGAGACCCTGTTGGGGGTTGAACGACCCTTTCCCAGGAGTCGCCTAAATACATCCTGCATATCAGATATTTACATTACGATTCATAACAGTAGCAAAATTACAGTTATGAAGTAGCAACAAAAACAATTTTATGGTTGGGGATCACTACAAACATGAGGAAGTGTATTAAAGGGTCGTGGCATTAGGAAGGTTGAGAACTACAGTGTATAGTAGTCACAGGCCAAGCTATGTCAGGCATGTGTCCACGTGTGTCTCTGAGCAGCTCAGGAAATGTTGGCTACATTGGGAGAAGCATATGATAGCAAATAAAATTTGTGAAAGCAATAGTTTAGACCCTGTCAAAAAGTTGGTGATTTTGCAAACGCAGTTCAGTAAAACAAAATGATGGCTTTCCTCCAGTGATTTCATAATAGAAGTTATGCAAAACTCTCAGAGCTTGTCCAGCAAATTAGAAGCAAAAAAAATTATAAAAATAGGTGAAGGAAATGACTAGCTTTTTCAATTTTCTGGTTTTCAACAATAATCACTGGATAGGCTAACAGATTATGTGAAATTTATGTTATTTGGCCTCCATGGATTCTGCATATCTTTTTTTAAAAATTAAATCTTTATTGTTGAAAGTATTACCTATGTCCCCTTCTTCCCCCCATTAGCCTCTTCTTGCCCATCCTTGTCCCCCGCCCCAGGCCTTCACCCCACTATTGTCTGTGTCCATGGGTTATGCATATACACATACAAGTTCTCTGGCTGATCTCCAGCCACCCACCTCCACCTTTCCCCTGAGAATCCACAGGGATCCTGTATTTCTTACCTACAATTGCTAGTAAATATTAAAGAGTCAGGGAGAGATGCTGCTCAATGGCTGAAGAGGTTGGGGTGGATAGTGTGGCAGATTGTACTATTCACAGATGACCACAACCATGTTTTCTGTTCCATACATTCTTTTTATAATGTAGCATTGGCCTCCTCCCTTTAAAAGGTGAGGTGTGGGTCCCCTCTCCTCCAGCCCTAAACTGCATAAGATTTATGACTGCTTCAACAAATAGAGTGTGATGTATGTGACTTTCAAGGTCAGGTCAAAAGGTGATGCAGCATCCTCTCCGTCCATAGAAACAGTTGCTTTGAAACTGTAAATTATCATGTAAAATCTCTGACTCCAATAGTCAGGAACAAATGCCAGATGTAGGAGTAGAGATGTCTGCAGATTATTTGAGCTCCCAGCCATTGAGTCTTCCTGACTGAAGTTCCCAGACATTGTGCAGCAGAGATGATAAGCTGCCTTTATGGTGTCCTGTCTAAATTCCTTACCCATGGATGCTGAGAGTATAATGAAAGAGTTTTACCTTACTGAGTTTTGGGATGGTTTGTTACATGGCAATTGTCATTGGAACAGATAGGAGCCCTATTCAGTCCCTGAGTCCTCCTGAGATACTTCGTTGAAGTGTGCTCCTTGGAACACTATTTGAAAACCTCTGGACTAGCCAATATACTAGGCCTAGAAAGTCTATTTTTCTAATAAACCTGGAATGTAATAGCTCATCAAAAAAGAGAAGTACCTTACCTAGTGTTATGAATTGAATTGTGTCCTCCCACAAAAATGTTGAAGTACTAACCTCTAATAACTGTGAATGCACCCTTATTTGAAAACTAGAGGCCCAGTGCATGAAATTCATGTACTCGGATTGCGAGAGGGCACAGGCCAGGTTGAGGGACCCCCCACTGGTGTATGATCGTGGCCGGGGAGGGCCAGCTGGGGAGGAATCAAGGGAGGTCTCCAGGGTGTGTCTGGCCTGTCTCACTCAGTCCTGATCAGCTGGACCCCAGCAGCAAGCTAGTCTACCAGTCAGAGCATCTGCCTCCTGGTGGTCATAGCAAGCAGTTGAGTGGTATTAGCATATCATTAGCATATAGTGTTTTGATTGGTTAAATGGATGACTAAATGACTGGGCACTTAGCATATTAGGCTTGTATTATCTACTAGAGGCCTGGTACACAAAAATTTGTGCACTCGGTGGGGGGGGGGCTGCCCTCAGCCTGGCCTGTGCCCTCTCGCAGTCTGAGACCCCTCCTGGGATGTCTACCTGCTGGTTTGGGCCTGCTCCCCAGGCGAACAGTCCTAAGATGGCAGTCAGATATCCCTCTGGCAGCCTACCACTTGCCAGTGGGGAGCAGGCCTAAGCTGCAGTCAGACATCCTTAGCGCTGCTGAGGAGGCCGGGGAGGCTCCCACCACCACCGCTGTACTGGCAGCCATCAGCCTGGTTTGTGGCTGAGCAGAGGTCCCCCTGTGGGAGTGCACTGACCACCAAGGGCAGCTCCTGCATTGAGCGTCTGCCCCCTGGTGGTCAGTGTGTGTCATAGTGACCAGTCATTCCCAGTGGTTCTGCTGTTAGGATCAATTTGCATATTACCCTTTTATTAGATAGAATAATAACAAAAGGGTAATATGCTATTAGACCAGACATCTTCCTGACAAAGGCGGGGCCAGAGGGAAGCCAGCTGGGGCCTGGGTGCCTGCGGGGGGCCAAAGGAGGAGGGAAGCTGGTGCTGGCAGCCAAGGGAAGGAAGGCCTACTCTTGCACGAATTTTCATGCATTGGGCCTCTAGTATAGGATAAGGTATTCGCAGATTATCAAGGTAAGATGAGGTCATTAGGGTGGGCCCTAGTCCAATATAACTGTGTACTTATAAAATGGGGAAGTTTGGACACAGAGATAGATACACACAGGGAGAACACCATATGAACACAACGACAGAGTTCTGGGGTGATGCACCTACAAGCCAAGAATCACCTAGGATTGCTAACAAACCGCCAAAAGACAGGAATGCATCCTGGAACAGATTCTCCCTCAGCCCTCAGAAGGAATGAACCCCGCTGACACCTTGCTCTAGAACTGAGACAATGTATTTCTGTTTGTAAGTCACCCAGTGTGTGGTACATTGTTATAGCAGCCCCAGGAGAATAATATATCCAGAAACCAATTTGGACAGGAACAATGGCCCTTCACAGTTCCAAGACCCTCAGTTAATAGAGTTAGATCTCCTGACTGATTCAGCAGTATTTTTTCAGGGCCCATTTTGTATGAGTCACAAGGGGAAGCACTTTATTGAAATATAAAGATAAATAAGTGTTGATTTCTGCACTTATTGGGCCTCCAACTCTGAGAGATATCATAGGTCCTAAAATAACCATAGTATAAGTGATATGTGCCCTAAACACATAGGCAGGTAGACAGTGTTAAAGAAATTCTAAAGAAGTTTTAACATTCTTTAAAAAGTCTTAAGGATCTTAATGTAAGAGCCAAAATTATATTTGGGTGGGCAGAACTAAAGATAGAAGGGGCATTTCTATGGATATCTAATACTGTATGGTTTCTATTTAATCAATTCAAGTAAGACAAACTGTAAATCCTTTATTGCCTGGCCTATTTAAAGCATTATACAGTCCTAGATAAAAGTTTGTATAATTTTCCCCCCTCCCAGTATTCATAAAAAAATGTTTATGATCGTAAACATTTTAAAACAACTCAGAATGCAACTCTGTCTTACCACTGTTTGCTATGGTAAAGTCAATGCTATTAAGAATGGCATTATCAGCCCTAGCTGGTTTGGCGCAGTGCATAGAGTGTCGGCCTGCAAACCGAAGAGTCCCGGGTTTGAATCCAGTCAAGGGCATAT
The DNA here is from genome assembly GCA_004026665.1 of Murina feae. NCBI lineage: Eukaryota > Metazoa > Chordata > Mammalia > Chiroptera > Vespertilionidae > Murina > Murina feae. The sequence goes on along the minus strand of PVJC01001603.1, from coordinate 48,475 downwards.
ACCTCAGTTGCAGGCTCCTCTCTGGCCCAGGCCCTGGTTGGGGCATGTGCAGGAGGCAAACTATTGATGTGTTTCTCTCACATCGATAATTCTCTCTGTCTTTCCCTCTCTCTTCCACTCTCTCTAAAAATCAATGGGAAAAAAATATCTTCGGGTGAGGATTAAAAAAAGAATGCCTTTACCTAAGGTTTTGGAGTCAACTTTCAGACATTCTTGATGCAAGTTCTTGATCAGATTTATAATTAAAACCATCGAAAGTCACAAGAAGTTTCTTTTTAAGAAAACTTTTATCTATTTATATATTTTAGCAGTATTATATTTAGTGTTATATTCACTAAATATATTTTTAGATAGGGAAAGCCATCTAAAAATAATTGTCTAGCTGGTTTGCCATACTGGGATTTGATAGTTTTAACATTGTTGTTGGTAGAATTTGTAGGGCAAATCAGCCTGAATTTTAGAAATTGTATTGAGCATCTTTTACCAGGAGGCTCCTCGTTCAGTTGTAGGGTCCAGAACTTTTCTCCAGAAAGTGCCACAGTGGCACATTGATTATTTCAAGTTAAAACCAATGAAAGCCCTACAAATGGAAGAAGAGTTTTTTGTTTTGTTTTTACCCCCGCCCATTCTTACCAGCCTAAGAAATTCAAATAGGAAAAGCTGCTTCGGGAAGGGAGCCTGGGTGTATTCCCCTTAGCATGTATGAATTAAGCGTGGCAGACAGGGAGGGACCAGCAAAGTCCGTAGAGTCTCCTCTGTGTCCCATTGTTGTTAGTTAGACAAATAAAAATTTGCCACTTGTTTCCTCTTTCTCATCTACCTGTGAATCGCCCGGCTCCTTTTGAAATTCCAGACTCCTCCCTCCCTCTCATTAGTCCAGAATGGCATGTAAGCCTCAACTACCCAATATGTCCTCAGGTCGAACAGTCTTATAGAGCCCCCCCCCCCCCCCCCTGTATGTACGTATGTAATAAATTTGGTCATTTCCTTCTGTCAATCTGTCTCGTGTCAATCTGATTATTAGCCCAGCCAGAAGGATTTAGAAGGGTAGAAGGAAAATTCCTTTTCTGCCCCCACACTTCCATTTCCTCCTCCCCTCAATGTAAATCAGGCATGTCATTCCTGTGGCATTCTTTATATTTCCCACTTGACACAGGTTATCTAGACTTGACAAAATATTTATGTAGCTAGACTGAGTAGTTCTGGTTGAAGCTAAATCTCTAGCTTTCAGTTGCACAAGCATGAACTTATTGTAAACATTTTCTCATTAAATAAAGGCTGTCAACATCCTGTCTTTGTTTCTGGTGCATAGAACAACTCGATCTGTTAGCATGCTGACCTTGTTAAGGCTCTTAAGGCTGGGAAAGTGACTACCCAGAAAGTCTGAGTCACACCACCGAAGGCTGGGACCTGGGGAGAGTTAAGAAAAACTCCTGGATAAATAGTAAGTCCTGAATAAAGTCTTCCTTAACATTTTAATAAACTTCAGCATTTTTTCATTAACACCACTTAGAGATCATTGATATACATGAGCTTTCAGGTTTTTGCTGAGATTGGCCATGCTATGAAGTATTTTTCATAAAGCCATTTCAATCACTAAGAATTATAATTTATACATATAACTCAATGGGCACAAATGGAACTCATCAACTATTGCATAAATTGGCGGACATTTAGTCTTCAAACCTACAATGAGTATGCCTTGATGTTTTGCATTGGTTTAAATTATTGATTAAATTAACACGATATGTTCAAAGCTGTCCAAATGTTACTTGGAGTATTATTTTAACAAAATTACTCCACATAGTTTATGTATAATTATAAGGGAACCCCAAGAACCTTTGCATATCAAATAGAAGAAATATTATGTTTTACTTATCAAAATCACTGCTGGGAAGTTGATTTTTGCCTCTTTTGTGTCACTTTTCCCAAGATCTATGTTGCCTGAAACTACTAAGGAGATTGAACAAAAACACTTTTTAAAAAAATGGTGATGTCTAGATGTAACTTGAATTGAAATGAAATTAATTCATTACAGAAATAACCTGAAGAGAAAGTCCATCTTCCACTTGTTCACAAACTTTATAATTATAATAGAAGAATCCATGAATCCTAATAATCAGAATGGCCCATTTGTTCAGGTGTTTGGTGTTAACATCTTTGCCTAATGCTGTGTTTTTTATGCAAAATATTCAAACTCAAACACTCTATCACTTATGACATCCTGATCATTTTTGCACCTTGCTTTGTTCTAATATGTTCAAGTATGAAATCTAAAGCATAACCTGTATTCAAAGATTTACATATATTCCATTGCTCAGTTCTTGTCCAAAATTCCTCCAGAACGCTCACACAATGCCTTGCAAGTGTCTGATGCACACTCCACATGGCCTCTTCCGCCACATCCAATCCTTCAGCTCAACAGTCCTTCTTCAAAAGACTATCAGTTGCTTATCAGTAAAATAACTGAGCCATAAGTGACTATAGAAAAATATGTAAAGTCATAATTTAGTTTCAAAAGTCACCAATCACAATCTTTTATGTATAAGCGGTACAAGTATTCTTACAAAAGGCTTTCCTACACCTGGAACACATGTGGTTAACCAGGGGAGTCCTCCTAGCTGTGCAGAACCATTCTGATCCCTTTAAGTAACCAGAGCCATTACCAAGTACTTACAGAAAGCTGGGCTCGCTGGGCAGCAATTGCACAATCTGATCTGGCACATGTACAGAAGTTGCACTCCAGATTACATGTTATGGCACTAATTACCCAAATGAAACTCCAGGGGCACCTTGGGTAGATGCAGTATGGTGAATTAAGGAAGGAAATAATTAGTCACAATTGCAGAAACTGACTAAACACAAAGTGAAAGAATGCATGCAGCCCATTTCCTGCGGAGTTCAGGGACACTTAGTAACAGAATATGCAAAAACACAACAGAGACGTAAAAGGTAAACAGGAGTCTTTCAAATGAGTAAGAAAGGGACAAATCCCAATTTTAAATTACAAAAATGACTTTATTTAAATTATTTCCTGTTCCTACATACTACATAGCCAAATAACATTAAGACATTTTACCATGAATTTGCACGACAAATCAACTTTCAAGCATTTTCTTGAGTTGTAGAGGTTTTGCCAGCATTTGACACAATCTGAACACATACAGACAGTGAGAGAAAAAACGAGGCAGAGGGGAAACTGAGTGAGCACATAAGGCGCTGGATTTCAAACCTAGTAAAAGTAATTAAAAAGACAAAATGAGGTGGGAGAGGGAATGGTGGGAGAGCAGAAAGCAAATTTATATCACATTAAAAACCATGGATAACAGCTGTTTTTAATAAGGTCAAGAAATTAAGTTCAAATTTATATACCCCTTTTCATGGTCTTGTAATTAAAAAAAAAATTCATTGGGGGTGGGAGGAGATCCCTTTTCCTTCTACCTAAAATGAACCTAGGGATGCTACCTGTGTCAGTGACTGGCTTGGGAAAATTAAGTAAGAGTGGATTCCTAATTTGAAATTGTATTAGAAGCATGTCACTGAAGCATAAATCTGAAACACCAGTGGCAGGTTTGGTTGAGACTGTCCAGGTTTTCTTACAATATGTCTGAATAGACAAGGAAAGTGGAGAAAAGCGTAGACCTTCCAGACAGCTCCTTCACTAACAACTGTGTTGTTTTGCTAATTTAGGGTTAGTATGGAACCGGACCTCGAATTGTTGAGATCCTACCCAAATGTGAACTGTCTGAATAACATGATCACAGTCCGTATTAACAGGAGAATGCGAATTGAATCTTAATTTCGTCTTAAACACAAATTGAAATTATATTGAAATTTATTCATTACTAAGTACTACTGACAGTTTGCATAAAGATGGATCATGAATGCTCACTGTTTAAGTAAATATGACTATTGATCAGGTATGAAATTAGAAAGTAAAATAAACTACTTAAACATGAACTTTTCTTACAGTAGGATGAGAAAAATAACTAACAGCAAAACTCCTCTTGGGGGACATGGCGATAAGAGATGTGAAGATTTTGTCTTCTTTTCCTTAATATCAGAGATCATATTGCAGGAACTTAAACTTTCCTCATCCTAAGTAACTCAAGGCCTTGAGAGACAAATAAGGAGTCACCTCTAAATGAACAAAATACTGAGAGCAGGCATATTTCCCATACCTTTATGAAAAAGCAGGATGCCATGTAAACTGTTAGAACTCACTACAGTTAGCCATATGGGGAATGTGTGGCAGGGAAAAAGGTGGGTGAACAATAAAAAATTGTAAATAAAAGATTTTACTTTATCAAGAACCTTTATATTAAAAGTGCGGTTAAAAACAAATGAATGAAAACCCAACACATCACTAGTTTTCTGAGGTGTGATCTTAGGCGAGTTCCATTGGGATATACTTAAAACGCTCTGTTTCAACCAGCCCATCAGGCAGGCTATCTACACTTAACCATTAAAATAGACCATAGAGTAGCTGTTATGGGCTTCGAGCACCCAAAGGAGTTAGAGTATATACGGTGCTTTTATATGCATATAAGCAGTTTCCCATGGATCCTATAGAAGTTCTCTTTTTTAGCAAGAACACTTATAAAATATGAGAAAAGATTAGGTAAACATCCCTTTTACATGAAGTTGATCTGCTAAAGGACTTTAGAAAAGTGAGCAGTTTAGTTACCTGAGTTTCTCATTTAAAGGCTAAATAGAAATTGAATGCTTTTTTACTTAAGAATGTGAACAAAAATCTATAATATTAAAACGGGCCGGCGTTAGAAATTTTTGACTCAAGGTAAGAGTTTGACAATTTTGAATTTTTATAAAAGCTAATAGAAACATCTGTGAATTTTCCTTTTTAGTGAAAACAGAAAGTCATGGAACTATGCTGATTTATTGAATGTTATTTAGAACTTAGGTGAAGGGTCAGCCTGCAGACTCATTTAGAAAGCAAATCGAGTTCTTTTGGAATTTTGAGTAAATTGTTATAAGTGATAAAACAATTACTAGTGACTTACTTCCGTTATGAACCCATGTGAGATTATGAGTTAACACCAGATAAAGATTTTAGCATAAATATGATTTTGAACCTGAATAGATCTTTTTTTTGAAGTGATATAGAAAATAACCATAAATTTTATACAGAAAAATAGTGCACCCAGTATTTTAACAGTAGCTCTTGAAGTTTACCTTTCAAGGGGTATTTTTGTCATGCTCAGCTGTGGATAATCTTTCAGGTTTTTTTGTTTGTTTAAAATAGATAGGCTTATATTTCTAAATACAGCACATTAATATGAGAGGTTATGTGGATTATTTTGTGCAGCAGCACATTGTTCATAATCAGGATCCTAACAATATTCCAGAATTGAATATTTTACCATATAAGAAATAAAGCCATGTTACTATTTAAAGCCTATTGTTTCAATTACAGGTCAAAATAAATCAGTTATATAAATCACCATTCTAACCCTTTGACAAAGAGCAGAAATGTGAAGCACTTTGGTCTCCAGGATTAGATTATTAAATAAGTGAAAAGCATCTTTGCCCAATTCTTCACCCCATGCGGTACTGCAACATTAAAAACATGACTGAGGCACACGTATCTGCTAAGCAGTTCCTGCGATTGTGTTTCATATGACTCAAAGTAGCACTGAGCAACCTCACCAGGATCAAGGGGCAAATTTTAAAGGCAGCATTTTGAAACCCCAAAGCATCTTCCTACTTTCTCTTATTGTTAAGCCACAGAACTTTCGTAGAGGAGACCAGGGCTTGGCAAATGGTCCAGGTGATTTGGTAAATAGAACAAAATTCCATGATCAGCAGGACTGGTCCTGGATTGTGAGCACAAATAGTGTTTTCATTTTCTGTTCCATACACATAACAGTTAGCAAAAAATGTTGCCCATGACCTAGAAAATGTTGGATTTTTAAGTACAAAGACATGAAAGCTCTACTTGATCACCAGGGAAAATTGCTAAGTTGATGTCCACTTAGCAATTTCAGAAAACTGTAACAGAACCATTCTACATGATATGCTTATTTAATTTAAGCCAAAGAACATACAGGGTTCCTGTGCTTGGATGACTAGCATCACAGCAAGGGCAGATTTGAGGGGTATTGATTATATATATAAATATGTGGGTTATTTCGTGTAGCAGGCAGAATTTGAATAGGTTCCACTGCCACACTGCCCGGAGGAACCACTGGGCCTGACTGGCATGCACCAGCTTGTTAACAGAATGCTTTAGCAGTGAAATATTTTTCCATCTGATGTATCCATCAAGATATCAAAGATGATTAAATTACTCAAAAAAACCAGGCTTCTAATTCTGTGATTTTTAAATTTAATTACCTGTTTTAATGAAAATAAATCTAGCTTCTCTGAGGTTGCTCACCAGTACTACTTAGCTATATTGAGATTAATGGGGAGAGCCTCTGTATTTAGCTTTTAAATATTTTTAAATGTTGGTAAAAATGAAAATTGATTAAATTATAAATGATGAATTCAAGCATGCCAACTATGGAAAATTATTATCTTCACTTAAAAAAATCCGAGTCTAAGGATAACTTTAACTGTCAGGTATATGAAATAACATAATTTAGGGTTCTCTTGGAGGTGGGGGAAAATTTAAAGATAATAGTTTGTGTCGATGCACTTATGTGAATTTAAACCCCAGAAAAGAGTGTTTTATAGAATGAAGGGCTTGGTCAATGGCGAAGGCAGCTGGTATTGACATAACTAGCACAGATTCCTTGATATACACACAATGACAGCAAGAGCAAGGAACTGTGCAGGTGTAAACAAGCTAACAATGACCTTGGCAAAATATCTTCATTAAAAAAAAACACACCCTAGAGCATGCAACTTAAAACGCTTTCCCTTTCACAAGAATTAACTCAAAAACAACAACAACAACAACAACAAAACAAAAAACAGATGGAACCATAAGTTTCTGTTAGTAAAAAATCAATTAATAGGTACATTAGGTTCCAAGACAAATAAAACTTTAAAATATTAATATTGAAAAAATACAATTAAATTTTTATTAAAAAATACATACTCCTGACTTGATCTTTGTGTACATTTTGTTTTGTGTGAAAAGAAAAAAAAAACTGGAAAGGCATTAACACTACCTAATTATTTATACTGTATTTGGTAGAAGCAATGTTTCAGTCAAACTTTAAACAAAAATAAGTTATTCTGTTTTCATTTGCTCCCGGATATCAGAAGGCAGAGTTTCAAACAGGGCATCTTCCACAACTAAACCAGCTCTCTTCAGAGCTCGACAGTCACCTAGTTCGGGAGGAAGGGTTTCAAAGTGATTGCCTTTAAGATCTAAGTAGGAAAGGAACAGTAAATTTCCAATTTTTGGTGAAAGTATGGATAGGCTGTTTTTCCCAATCTTCAGAGTTTTAAGTTTCTTGCAGAAGTAGAGTTCGTCTGGAAGGTTCTCCACTTTGTTACAAGTGATGGAAAAATACTGTAAACTTTGTAGAACTCCGACTTCAGGGGGGATAAAACGAATGTCATTGTAGGATAAGTCCAAGTATCGGATTTTGTTGCATAGGAAGAGGTGGGAAGGCAGCACCTCTATTTTGTTGTGACTGAAGGACAGACGCTCCAGGCTGGTGAGTTTCTTTATATGCTCTGGGATATAGGTGATGCTGTTATGCCACAGTTTTAACACTGTCAGCTTCCTCAGGTGCTGGAAGCTAACAATCTCTTCTATAGATTTCAGATTATTCTCCTTGAGGTCCAATTCCTGGAGGCTGAGCAGGCTGAACACGGCATGAGGAATGCGCTCCAGGTCACAGTGCACCAACTCCAGCTCAGTCAGGTTGGTCATCTTCTTTAAATTGTTGAGCATCACCAGCTTGGTGCCATCATTATGTATGCACATTTTCTGGAGATGGCTGGACACATCAACCACTGCCTGAGGGATTTTGGAAAGGTTGCTTTTGATAGAGAGAATTTTAAGGCTTTTGAGATCCCTCAGAGACTCCAGGGCGACATTTTTGGAAATATCGTGACTTAGAGAGCCAACCAGATAGAGCTCTTCCAGATTCCGGAGTCCATACATCCAGGGGGGCAGCTCCCTCATGTCATCAAACTTGACGCTCAAGACCTTGAGGTTTTCCTTCAGGAAGGAGAGTGCCGCGCTGTGGATTTTGACCGAGCACTGGTGGAGAGAGAGCTCTTGGAGATTGTCTAGCTGCGCAACGGTGGCTGGTATCATCACGTTCTTAATGATCTCCAGCTTTAGCGACTGCAACTCTGTAATTTCAAAAACAGTGTCTGGGAGGCCAGAGAGCATGATGAGAGGCAATTCCAGGCGGTTGTGGGCATTCGTCTGTAGCTTCTGCCTCAGCTTGTCGGGAGTCCACTCGTTATTTAAGTTCAGCTGCTTTAATTTGTTTTCACTCACTTCAGACAGGAACACTGCAAAACGCTTGGAATACAGAGGGTCATACTGATCTATCATGTGAAGCATAAAAGCAAAGTCATTTTTCACGTCTGGAATATCATCGATTCCAGTTTCCTGCCGGACATACTCAAAAGAGTATTCCTTCAGAGAGCGGTAGAACAGCCAGTATAAGGTGTAAAGGCACGTCAGCCCGTAGATGCTTACGAAGCACAGGTAGCAGAAGGAGAGTTTTGAGAACAAGTGTGCCATGGTGTGATTGCAAGAAAAGTTCTTATACCCAGTCATGTCCTGGATGTCCACGTTACAGTCCACTGTAAACTGGACCTTGGAAACGAGGGCGCTGTTGTACGCAATGATGATTAGGAATTTTATAACCTTGAGTACAGTCTGGCGAACATACATAGCATATAGAATATCACCTTCTTCTACGTGCAGCCTGAACTTCTTCACCTTCTCAAACAAGGCCTTCGCTTGCTCCCCTTCCTTCTTATCCAGAGCCCCTGCAGTGGATTTGTCAACCACAAACTTCTCAGGAATTGACTTTAAGGACTGAGAGTTGACCAGGGTGCCTTCTGGACCTGACTGGGTGGTGTTGGACCTGCTCATATTGTTCTTCCTGTTGTCCTTCTCTTCCGAGTCCTCCCCGGACACTTCCGATAAAGCCCGTGTGGTCCAGGGAGAGTCAAAACACTTCCCCAGGATGGAGATGAAATGCTCTATTTTGGAGCTGGAACCAGGGAACTTAAACCAAAAGTTGCTGCAGAGCATGAAGATGAGGGTGTGGATGAGGACAAGGTAAGGGAAGTACTTGGCATACCAGTGGAGGGCTCGCTCATAGCACATCTGGTTTATAAAGCTGTACTGCTGAAGGTCCAGATCTGTCTTCAGGCCTTTCATTTCCACAGTGACCGGGTTAGTCGAAGAGGGGTTAGGTGGAGGCAGTGGGGTGGTTCCGGCTACCGCTTGAGAGACATTCAGAACGGAAGAGTGGTTCTCAGACGGCTGAACTCTTTTCGGAAGGCAAATGATCTTGTCTTGCATGACCTGAAACACAGAAATAATATTTTCAAATTATATTATTCGAAGAGCTTTCATAATGTCATTAGCGCAAAGAAAGCAGCAATAACATCCAATAAATGTCCATTTCCTTTGTCTGGAGAATACAATGTTCAATTCCTGTATAACGTTTTATTCTTGACCCGCATGTTGGAAAAATGAAAATTTATGACTTTGTTAATCACGTCTAAGTTATGACATAAAACACTGCAGTTATGTTGACACAGAATGATTCCTAACAAAATAAATCTTTAAATAACTGTCATGTATTTTTAAAATGTTGCATTTTCTCTCTCTCGCTGGGGCCTGGGAAGTACATCCCTCTGTCAGGCTCAGTCTTGAGCTGGATGGCTCCCAAGCTTTAGATTCACTTGTGTATTAGAAGTGAAAGGGTTGAAAGGAGAAAATATGGAAGAAATGCCCGTCTTCACAATTTCCTCTTCTCTTTCTAACCATATCCTGGATGACATGCACAGATGAAAGTGAATGATTTTAACAAAATGGGAATTTCCCAAACTTTTATTAAAACCATATCTTCAGAGAGAGAGGAAAGAATACACAGGTGTTCAAGAGTGAAATAAGTATGCTTAATCTTGCTCGCTTTTATTACATTGAGAACTTCTCTCCCTCTATAAATACTGCAATTTGTTGAAAAGAATATTCTTCTTCTTCTAATTTATGTAAGTATTGGCCCTCTGCTTTACATTCTAGGACAGAGCTTTTATAAATCCTGTGGTGAAACTTGCCTCCCCCCCACTTCCTCTAACCTCTCATTTTACATTGTTATCTGCTTAGGACATGGGAAAATGTAAGCTTTTCCAAAAAAAAAAAAAAAAGGAATAATTCATATATGATAATTTGTAAATTACTATCAGATTGGGTCCTTTGGTTTAACCCTAGAAATTCAGTAAAATAAAGTAAGAACGTAGGCTCTGGGTCCTGGTGGCCTGGGCTAGATGACATGGGCAAGTGACTTCACCTTTCTGTTTTGGTCTCTTCACCTATGAAATGGAAATAATAAGAGTGCCTTCCTTATTATTTAAGAATTAAAGGTGACAATTAAAAGACTACACATGACATTTTAAAAATAAGTCAGTTGCATGTTAAATACAACATAAGCTTGCTGTTGCTTTACTATAATCACCATCCTTATCTTCATTTCTAGAAGAGATAATGGTCCACACGCAGACCTGTGGCAACTCTGAACTGGAAGGACTAGTGTCAGTTCGGGGTTCATTCACTTTCTCAGCAAATGTATACTGGTGGTCGTCTATGTACCAGGCACTCTACTGTGTTGGATGCTCCACCTCATTGTCAAACCTTGTCATTCTGTCATGTCACCATTTGTGGCCTTAACAGTCCTTCTTCAAGAGTGACGCCTTGAGCTAACATGCTAATATGAGATTGCTAGTGGTGTGATGAAAATTCGGTGTGATGAAAGCAGTTAGAAGGAAAAAAAGGCAGGCACCTTCCTAAGGTGTGAAAACTCTGCCAAGCAACCAGGCAGACCCATTACTATCCCCCTGCCCAGCCCTTTCCCAGGCTTGCTCCTAATGATAGCCCTCTGCACATTGCTTGGGTAGGTTTCAGGTTATGCACTGCACCAGGGGGCCCAGCTAAGGGGCACCTCGCCTGGCTATGGCCACACATTAGGGGGTCCTTTTATTTATTCTGAACCAAGGCACCTGATCAGTGCCTCTGCCAATGCTAGGGAGGCAGATCATATTCTCCCCATTCTACAGAAGAAATCGACCAAGGTTCAGAGAACTTGGGTAACATACTTGCCCAAGTTCACATAGTTAGAAAATGATACAGCAAGAATTTAAACCCATCTTTTCCACAACCTACTGTCCTTCCACCACTCCACACAGTCTCCCCAACTCACCAAGCTTCTGCTAGGATGCCTTTATAGAGAATGGCCCAGGGCAGGAGGGTAATTGATACATAGATGATCTCCAGAAACTCCTTTCAGCCTCTGACATCTATTTCTCTTTCAATCTTCACAAAGATATAAATTTTAAAATGTGCCTACTTAAATCCCAGAAGGGTAAAGGCAGTGGCCTATTTTCCAGAAGCTGTTAAATTCTGAGCACCGAGCACAGAGTAGAAAAAATACTGGACTTGAGTCACGAAGAACAGTAACTGCTTGTGCTGCTAAGAGAACATATGCTAAGAAGACTCCAGCAGAGACGCAGCTCAGAGTAGACTTCGCAAGGAAGATGATGGCAAGCTGTCTAAACCAAAACTATGCAAAGGAACAGGGCAGGTTATGGAGCTCACCAGTAAAGAGTGTGGAGATTTGAACAGTAAAATAATTTAAAAAGAGAGGAAGTTATCCAGTTATCCTCCATGTTTAATGGAAACTGTATTTCTGAACACTACATCTTTGAGAAGAACTGGGAGAAAGATTACTATTTTCAAAAGCATAGTAAAGAGAAGGAAGATAAAAAAAAATAAGTCAGACAGGATTCTTAAAAAAAAGAAGAAAAAAGAAAGGACCAGCTGGTGTGGCATCAACCCATGAACTAGGAGGTCAAGGTTTGATTCCTAGTTGGGGCACATGCCCAGGTTGCAGGCTCAATCTCCAGTGGGGGGCATGCAGGAGGCAGCTGATCAATGTTTCTCTCTCTCACTGTTTTGCTCTCGCTCCCTCTCCTTTCCTCTCTCTCTAAAATAATCAATTAACAACATATTAAAATTAAAAAAAAGGAGGACACTTTGGTTTTTAGCAGCTTCCATCTCACCTATGTGGACAGAATCTCTGCTGATTTTCATAGCCAGATGTTATGTGGACTCCTCTTCTTGGCACTGCTGCTCCAGGCTGGGCAGCCTGGTGTCTGAACTGGGGTTGAGACCCCTTGTTCCTCGGGGTTGGGGAGAACCTCTGTAGCTGAGATAACCCTTCAGATTCTCAACCCCCACATGGGGCATGGGGCCAGCCAGTTTAACATCTCTGCCCCTCCTACCAGTCTTAATGTGATTTCTTCTTTGCATCCCTAGTTATAGGACTTCTGTTCATCTAGTCTTCATGTGGTCATCCAGATTAATAGTCCTATAATTCAGTTGTAATGTTGATGTAGAGAAAGGAGGAGGGGAAGGCAGCTTCCTCTGACCCCTCCATCTTGGATCAAATCTCAGTGTCCTGTTTTGTTCAATGTCATTTCATTATAACATTGATGAGATACTATAGACACTTAACTCTCACTTATGTCCGTTAGCCTATGGTAAAACTGGTTTCACTATATGTCATTTCACTTAAAGTCACAGAACCCATGGGCCACATTATGTGAGAACTTACTGTACTTCATTTCTTTTTACCCTTTTCCAGTAATTAAAGGATTAGATTGTAAAACAAGTCCTAAAGAAAGGCTTCAAAACAAATTTTGAAGGAATAGTTGTAGGGTTCCAGACTGCTGATGCAGGGCCAAGACAATGCTAGGGGAAGGAAGTGGGAGAAAGCCCCACCCCAATCCCATTCTCTAGAACACTGAGGCTCAGGCCACCACCAGCTCTCACACACATCACAACGTGCAGGAATTCCACAGTATCTTTAGGGGCAACCCTGAGGAGAAAGAAAGTCGGAGATCATAGCTCCATGGAGTGTTTGTGTAGTGGGAGGGAGAGAAGGGGTAAAGATATTGGGGAAGGGGAGAGAAAAACATTAAAAAAGTAAACTGAACAAAATAATCCGATCCAAAATATAGGAAGATGAGGAAGTTATTACCCTAAAAGTGGATATAAAATATTCTTGAACGAAATCATGTATGTTAAGGAAAATACTTAAGCTACTTTGGGAATGAGGAGAGGAACACATAAAAGAAGGTGAGTCACAGAGAGGAAAGATCAAGTCAAGCCAAGGCAACAAAGACGGCTAAACTATCTCCTTCATATGGAGACAAACAGGCTGGGAGGTAGGAGAAGGTGAGTCAGCAGAGCAGATAGGGGTTAGGATCGAAGAAAATATGTCAAACAATGCAGTAGGAGACTAAAGTATACACTCATTATTTCTATTTTGAGATATAAATACCTTTTGATATTCCCCAAACATTTGGCAAAATCTGCCACACACACACACACACACACACACACACACACACACACACACACACCCCTATACCTACATCTTTTATGAATGGATTTTCTAGAAATCACAGCAAAAAGTGAGTAAATTTCATGCTTGATTCAAACTGTACAGACAGAAAGAGTTTGCCTGGGAGGGTAAAAATCTACAATAACCTGTTCCCAAAGGAGCAGGAACTGAGACCATGAGAACCCGATCCTTGCAGGAGTCTGCCAGAACCTGGGGTGGGCTGTGGAGTGGAATTTGACCCAACATCCCCAAGATCCCAAGAAGCAGCTGACATCTAGGTGACAGAGGTACATAAAATGCTCCTCTAGTCTTTTACAATTACAGTCTCTAGAGGAATAAGAATCTACATGTAAATTTGTTCCATGATTGTGATAATATCTACGTAATACTTCTGGAAAGAAACCCAAGGGTTGTAAGGATTAGAGAAATGGGCTTATTACTAAAATTAGGATTTATGAAATCTCATTTTTCAAATTATTCTGCGATAACACAATTGTTTCTGGGAAGAAAAAAGGAGCTCAGCTTTCTTAATTCTAAGGTAAGTTAAATAAACTAAATTTCTTGTGTTTGTTTTCTACAGGGAGAGATTTTCAAGAAAAAGAGTGTGAAAATTCAAGCTTCCTTAAAGAAGGAAATAACTCATTTAAACCATGACCTGAAATGCTGCTCAGATCTAGGAAAAGAACTCAAATATTTAAAATTGTAATTGTAAAGTTTATACCAGCAAGGAGATGCATTTTTTAAGGGTTTTAAAAAATGTTTTTATTGATCTTTAGAGAGAGAAGAATGGAAAGCGATAGAGAGATAGAAGCATAGATGAAAGAGAAACATCACCGATCGGCTGCTTCCTGCCTACTGAGGGTCAAGCCCGCAACTTGGCCGTGTGCCCTGACCAGGAATTGAACCATAACCTCTTGGTTCCAGGTTCGACACTCAACCACTGGGCCACACCGGCCATGCAGGAGATGCATTTTTAAGTGATGCCTGTGCAAACTTTATTTCATATAGAATTATCTTGCACAGACAATTCAATCTTAGGGCCTTTTAATAGTAATTTTCATAATTTTAAGTCATTAATGTTCATAATCTTTGTATGATATACCTTTGATGACTGTGTATTTGATCCTCAGTCCTTTGTTAGAATCATAACACCATTACAATGGAAAAGAGTAATATCTTACTGTAGGCAGTTTCCAGAAAAGCATTGCAATGAAAGCAGAACCCAGCAGGGTAACAAGCTGGAAAAGTATCTTATTTGCATGAATGAGGAACCGGAGGGCTGAGGTTAAAACAAAACAAGACAAAACAAAACCACTCAGCTTCAGTACAACAGCTTGAAATAACAAAGACAGAGCAACATAAGGACCAACCTTAGTTATGAGCTGTCAGAGATATAAATGACACGAATGGGAGTGGTGTAGGACCATGTAGAACATAAATACTGAGGACTTCTGAGTGCGTCCTCAGGAAAAAGTTAACCATTTTGGAGGATCTACTATAGGTCAGCTATTATATTAGGGTTACCAAGAAAGATAAGCCCTTAAAGGTCAAGCACAGGAGAAAGACAACCACATTTGCAATTTGTGTGATACCGCTAAGTGCTCAGGCTTGTCTATCACAATGAACTTTACAATCAACTTCTCTAGATACAGAAAAACAACAACACCTCATTGATGTTGTTTTTATTGAGATTAGACCACATTTATAAATTAATTTATGAATAACATCTTTATGGTGTTGATTATTCCTCTTCATGGTATGGGTTTCCATTTGTTTACATATAATTTTGTGTTTTTTCGGGAGTGTTTTATAACTTTCCTCACATAGAATTTGGATATTTATTAAGTTATGCATAAATATTTTTTTGCTATCATAAATCTATTTTATTACAAAACACTTACTTTTAACAAAAGGTAGAGTCTTCCCTTCACCTTTCCACACCCCCAAGCTGATTCTTAGTAAGCCCTGATGAGTCTGTTGCATGCTCGGCCAGATCTACACCTGTGCATTCACATCTGTATGATATATAAACACATGGGACCTCACTATGTGTATTGTTCCTGCACCTGGAGTTTTTCATCCTCACAGCATGTCTTGGAGACCTTAACACATTGGCACATAGGGATCTAATTCATTCTAAGGACCACAGAATCATAGCGTGGAGGCACTGTGTAATTTATTAATCACATTCCCATGATGTGCATTTAGGCAATTTTTCTACTGAAAGAAGGACCAGCCTCAAAAAATTACATGCTGTCTGATTTTACATGGCATTCTATAAAGTAGAACCAAAACCAGATCAGCGGTTGCCAGAGGTTCGCTGCAAAGGCTCAGCACCAGGGAATTTCTTGTGTTGAGATTCTTTTGTGGCATTTTTTATGGTGGTTGTTACAAGAATTTGTACATGTTTTAAAACTCAAAAATATATCTTGATTTGATAAAGAGGGCATT
Source organism: Murina feae (assembly GCA_004026665.1). Classification (NCBI taxonomy): domain Eukaryota; kingdom Metazoa; phylum Chordata; class Mammalia; order Chiroptera; family Vespertilionidae; genus Murina; species Murina feae. Next base: position 32,450 of record PVJC01001603.1, on the reverse strand, counting down.
CTTATTTATTTATTTTTTGTTAATCCTCACCTGAGAATATTTTTTCCTAATGATTTTTAGAGAGAGTGGAAGGAGGGAAAGGGTGATTATATATATATTTACCTCCCACATGTGCCCTGACTGGGTCTGGGGATCAAACCTACAATCTATATACATGCTCTTGACTGGAAATTGAACCCACAACCCTTTAGTGCAAGGACCGATGTTCTAACCACTTAGCATACTGGCCTGGATGATAAAGAGCACAGCATTCTTTTTTAAATTTATTTTTTAAAATAAATCTTTATTGTTCAGATTATTACAGTTGTTCTCTTTTTTCCCCTCATAGCTCCTCTCCACCAGGTTCCCACCCCACCCCCTCCACTGCTCTTGTCCATAGGTGTATGATTTTTGTCCAGTCTCTTCTTGCAACCCCTACACACTCTTCCCGCCAAGAATTGTCAGTCCACTCCCTTTCTATGCTCCTGATTCTATTATATTCAAAAGTTTATTCTGTTCATCAGATTTTTTTTATTCACTTGATTTTTAGATTCACTTGTTGATAGATATGCATTTGTTGTCACTTTGTTCATAATTTTTACCTTTACCTTTTTCTTATTCCTCTTCTTAAAGAATACCCTACAGCATTTTATGTAATACTGGTTTGGCGGTGATGAACTCTTTTAGCTTTTTCTTATCTGTGAAGCTCTTTATCTGACCTTCAATTCTAAATGATAGCTTTGTTGGGTAATCTTGGTTGTAAGTTCTTGCTATTCATTACTTTGAATAGTTTTTGCCACTTCCTTCTGGCCTGCATAGTTTCTGTTGAGAAATCAGCTGACAGTTGTATGGGTACTACCTTGTAGGTAACTAACTGTTTTTCTCTTGCTGCTTTTAAGATTCTCTCTTTGTCTTTTGCTCTTGGCATTTTTAATTATGATGTGTCTTGGTGTGGTCCTCTTTGGATTCCTTTTGTTTGGGGTTCTCTACACTTCCTGGACTTGTAAGTCTATTTCTTTCACCAGGTAGGGGAAGTTTTTTGTCATTATTTCTTCAAATAGATTTTCAATATCTTGCTCTCTTTCTTCTTCTGGCACCCCCATAATTTGGATGTTGGTACGCTTGAAGTTGTCCCAGAGGTTCCTTAAGCTGTTTTCATATTTTTGGATTCTTTTTTCTTTTTGCTTTGCCGGTTGGGTGTTTTTTGCTTCTTTGTATTTCAAATCTTTGACTTGATCCTTGCGATCCTCTCGTCTGCTGTTGAATCTCTGTATATTATTCTTTATTTCAGCCAGTGTATGCTTAATTTTTAATTGGTCCTTTTTCATATCCTTGAAGGTCTCACTAAATTTTTTGGAGGTTTCTAGAGGATTTTTGAGTAACCTTACAACTATGGTTTTTGAAGTCTATATCCAGTAGTTTGCTTTTCTTCATTTCTTTCATTTGTGACTTCTTTGTCTCTGCATTTTGGCTGCTTCTCTATGTTGACAGAGTGGCTTTGTGTGCTAGGTGTCCTATAGGGCCCAGTGGTTCAGCCTCCCTAATTACTTGAGGTGGACACTCTTGGTGCACCCCTTTGTGGGCTTTGTGCACAGTCTTGTTATAGTTAAGCCTTGATTGCTGTTGGTATCACTGTGATGAATTGACCTCCAGGCCAACTGGCTGTGAGGACCAATTGTGTCTACAATGGAAGAACTGCTGGGCTGGAGACACCCTTATGGGGCAGGACTTGCTTCAGTGGGGCTTCGGTGCTCACTGAGTCTGCCCCCTGAGTGTATCTCTTATGGATGTGAAGAGTTGTAATCTGGATGGTCTCACTCTGACCACTGGGTACACTGGCTCTTGGATCTCTAAGGACTTGCAAAGTCAGCCACTGCCTGAGGCTACCCAGCAGGAGCTACAGAGAGATCTGCAGATTCCTCCTCTTTGTGTGGAGATGTCCAGTTGAGGCCCAGCTGTGAAGCAATGCAAGCTGCTGTGGAGTCTTGGCCTTCTTTTTGAGGCCTTCTTCTTGGGCTCTCTGACCCAGCTGCAGTTTGTTAGGTTTTAGATTGCAAAATAAAACAGGCCATTCATATGCAAAAGCTTCTGTGCACAGCTTGGTGGGGTTGTAAATTGGGTGGGGTTGTAAATTGGGTGTTTCTCAGGGAAACACCAGGGTGGAGTAAATTGCAATGGCTGCCTGTCAGACCTGCCCAAAGAGGTCCCAGGGTCTCAGTGTCCCACAGCACCATGCAGGAACAATGATCACTGCAAGCGCCTCTGAGAGAAAGCTGCCCTCGTGTTCCAGTGGATGCCAGACAGTCTAGTTTCTCCTCGTATGAGTCTAGGTCCCCAGAGTCTCGCCCAGAACTGGAGTTCAGAGCAGTCGGGATCTTGTCTCTCCCTCCCGATTGAAAAAGACAATAGCGTACCCAGTTCAGCCCCTTACCGCACACACCTCTGTACCTCCGCACTTCTGCACCTCCTCCCAGTCTCAGTGTGCTTTTCTCTTTCCTTCTAGTTGTATAACTTCCACCCAGCCAGCCTTCCCGTGGTTCTGGATGATGTGTGTTTTGTCTTTTAGTTGTAGTTTTGATGTGGTTTTGTGAGGTTGGTTGACCAGGGGGATGGGATTGTGGGAGGTTGGCTGGCCGGCCATGGGGAGGGACTGTGGGAGGTTGGCTGGCCGCAGGAGGATGGCTATAGGTGGGCACTGACCACCAGGGGGAAGCTCCTGTGTTGAGCATCTTCCCCCTGGTGGTCAGTGCGTGTCATAGCGACCCGTCAACTGGTTCATCGGTCATTTGGTTGTTTAGCATTTTATATATATACTAGGGGCCCGGTGCACAAAAATTTGTGCACTCGGGTGTCCCTTGGTCTGGCCTGTGCCCTCTCATAGTCTATGAGCCCTCGGGGGATGTCCACCTGCTGGCGTACCTAGCCAGCCTGGGTGAGGGGCTGAGGGCTGTTTTCAGGCTGCCCACAGCTCCCATTAACCCAACATCCCAGTGAGGCTGGCTGGAATCAGGCTTCTGGGGTTTATTTATCTTTTATAATTGAAACTCTCTTGCCTTGAGCGGAGGCCTAGGCAGGCAAGGAAGCCTCCTGTTTGCTTCAGCTCTGGGCTTCTATAATTGAAACATTGTTGCCTTGAGCAGAGGCCCGGCCAGCCTAGGCAGGCAGTTTCAATTCCATCGCTGGGGCAACAGAAGCCTTCTGTTTGCTCTAGCTCTGTGGCTGCCGGCTGTCATCTTGGCTGGGTTAATTTGCATACAGTTGCTCTGATTGGCATGGCTTGGCTGGTGGGCATGGCTTAGGTGTCTCAGAGTGATGGTTAATTTGCCTATTACTCCTTTATTAGATTAGACTAGGGGCCCAGTGCCCTGGGGGGAGGTTCCTCAGCCCATCCTGTCCCCTCTCACATATTGGGAGCTCTCAGGGGTGTCCTATTGACGGCTTAGGCCTGCTCCCTGCCTGAGGCTGGCCTCTCTTTGTGGGAGTTGGCCAGGCTAAGCAGGGGAAGCCATCAGCCCCATCACTCCACTGCTACAGCCACTGCCAGTCACCACAGCAACCAAGGTGTTTACATTAACACGGACTCCAGTCGCTTCACCATGAAAAAATGACAACTTTCTTAAGGCATTTTCAAGATGTGTCTTTCATAGGATATGACATTTCTTTCTTTTTTTAAAATCCTCACCTGAGGATATGTTTCCATTGATTTTTAGAGAATGTGGAAGAGAAGGGAAAGACAGAGAGAAACATCAAAGTGAGAAGAACACTAAGAATATCACCAGTGGCATATACGAAGCTTAGCCAATGAGCGTTAAGAAAAGGTGTTTCCTCTGTAGTTCACTCTGATCACCGGCTCCACCCCCTACTCCTCCAATCCCAGCTCCACCCCTACTCAGGCCTATAGCCTCTGGCCTAGGCTGCAGGCCTGGGCAGAAGACCCTCAAACCCCTCTGATGGCTGGCTCCGCCCCTTCCCAGGTTCCTGTGATTGATGGCTGTGCTCTTGGCTGCCCCTGCCTCCCCCACCACCTGCCTGGCTAACATGTCTGGCTACTTCAGTTGCAGGGCTAAGGCGGACTGGGAGCCACCATCTTAGTTGAGTTAATTTGCATATTTGCTCCTGATTGGTTGGTGGGTGTGGCTTGCGAGTGTAACAGAGTGAGGGTCAATTTGCATATTACTCTTTTATTAGGTTAGATATAGATTGATTTCAGAGAGGAAGGGAGAGGAAGAGAGGTAGAAACACCAATGATGAGAGAGAATCATTGGTCGAATGCCTCCTGCATTCCTCCTAATGGAGATTGAGCCTGCAACGTTAGCATGTGCCCTGAATCAAACTATGATCTCTTAGTTCATAGGTCAATGCTCAACCACTGAGCCACGTCAGCCCGGTAAGAGAGCATTCTTGATCAGGGAGAGCTTAATGCTGTCTAATACTAAAAGTGATCCACCAGCTACTTTTTTGTTTTTTCATATTGTTCTTTGTTAGCTATTTTATTTTTAAAATCAATTTAATCACTTCTTCCTCTGCACAAGTGAATTTAATCAAATACACTATTTTGCTCACTCATACTTATTTACTAATATTCAGATTTATTTCTATATTTTTCATTTTTCTAAATATCCTTCCTTCCTTATTCCTGCCTTCTATCGCATTGATAACATTTTCCATATAAAATTCCCCACCTCTGATTAGGAAAGCATAAACTGTTATTTCTATAAAGCAGATTGTACTTTTATAAGAACATGCACACTTAAAGGTTTTCTCTACACCCTTCCAAGCGTGTTTTTATTACCCACTGAACTGCTCAGAGTATCTTTTAGCTTTCTTTTGAAACACACTTTTTTTTATTCGTTCATAGTTTACTGTAATTATTTATATGTCTATTAAGTCATGTGCTCACCAGTTTTCTTAGATCCTCATATTATCTCCCTTGGTTCATTTTCCTTCTGGTTGAAATATATCTTTCGATAATTCTTTTAATAAGGATTTGTAGGTAGAAAACTTATTTACCTGTATGTTTGAACATGTCTATATTGTTTTCAATCTTAAATAAGTTTAGTAAGTTATAAAGTTCTCTGTTGATAGTTTAGTAAGTTATAAAATTCTCTGTTTAAATTTGCCTTCAGCAATTTTAAAACAGTTTTATTCCATTATTCCATTTTCTTCAGGCCTATGATTTTGCCAGTGAGAAGCCTGCTTGAGTTTCTTCTTTCGTGGGCAATCTATTTTTCTTGATGGTAGCTTTCAATATATTACTGTTAATCCCAGATCTTTTACAGTTTCACTTTATTTTATATATATGTGAATTAATACTGCTCAATATCTGTAGTTAAGGACTTTCTACAAGTTGGGAAAATTTTAGCAACATCTCTTTAAATATTGCTTTAAAACTTGCTTCATCATTTCTTCCATTTTTTCCTGCAATTCCTATTAGACACAGCTTAGACCCTGTGATTGTCTTCCATGGGTGTGTGTGGTTTTAAATCCCTGTCTCTGTGTGCTAAGCTCTGAGTAAGCTCAGAACTCTTATCAATTCATTACTTCTTTTAGCAACTAAGTGCAATTTAGTTATTCCACCTGCTGATATTTTTAAGTTCAGTGACTTTTTTATTTACAAGATTTTAAACTTTTTTTTATATCCATTTGCTCTTATGTCTTATCTACCTCCTTTTTTATGTTATGTCTTCATTCCTTTGGCCATTGTAAATATACCTATTTTAACTTCATTGTTTGTTTCAAAGCTTCGTTTCACTGTAAGGGAATCAATGTTTCAACTGCTGATTTTGTTGAGAGCCTTTCCTAGCACAGTTTTCTTCATGTGTTCTGGGCGTTAGGCTTTTTCTGAGAAGAAAACTGTTTTCTACCACCTCTCACACACCCTTTTGTGGTTTCCTCCACCCAACCACCAGGCCCTGAATCCACCAGTAGGTCTTATCATGGTATTTTGATGTTCCACTGTAATGTCAGGATCTCACGAATCCGTTCTGGGAGTCCGTGGCAGGCTGACTCAGTTCCTGGTTGGGAGGCACTCAGATGCACAGCTTCCTCTAAGGCACCAGATCCAGCAGCCAGTCGACCGCCATTCTTCTCAGCTTCCTTTTGGGAATGGAGCTTCCAACAGTGACCAGGCTCCAGGCTCTTATCAAGCCCGTGCATTTTTAGTTTCCTTTACTGGCAGGAGCTAAGCCCCTGGCTGCTACTACCTCCTTTTGGATAAGAGCCCAGCAGTTGTTTAGTCCCACTCAGGATTTCATTTGTACTAGACAGAAGTGTGTATCTTGCTTTTGAGTCCATACCTGAATTTCTGTTATCTCTCTATATACTTTATCTATTATGGCTATATTCATTGAACACAAGGAGTATTTTAAAGTATAACACTTGCTTTATCTGTCTTTTCCAGAAGACAGAGTGTGGGCGTGGGTGTTTTCAATAAAAATTAGTCTCCAGACTCACATGGAAAATCAGCATTCTGCATTCTTTGGGTAGTGCCAAACAAGGCAAGCCTATAATGCCAAATTCCCCTCTCCATGAAAAAGAGGCCAAGTCTTTACACATCTCTCACTAGCAGCAGATGAAGCACTTATTTTCCTACAACCTCAACAATTAAGTCCATTACTATTTTTCTATGAACAATCCCCCAACAACTATTTCCCCAGTTCAGACTTTAAATCATAATTATGATTATATTATCACTGAAAGAAGTGAGACAATTTTCTGCATATGATAAAACAACTGGTGTTATTATACACTAGGGGCCCGGTGCACAAAAATTTGTGCACTCAGGGGGGTCCTTCGGCCCGGCCTGTGCCCTCTTGTAGTCTAGGAGCCCTCGGGGGATGTCCACCTGCTGGCATGCCTGGCTAGCCTGGGTGAAGGGCTGATGGCTGTTTGCAGGCTGGCCAAGCCCCCCCAGTGGTGACCCTCACCCCATGGGGGTGTGGCCAGCGTAGGTGAGGGGCTGAGGGCTGTTTTCAGGCTACCCACAGCTCCCATTGACCCAACGTCCCAGTGAGGCTGGCTGGAATCATGTTTCTGGGGTTTATTTATCCTCTATAATTGAAATTTTGTTGCCTTGAACGGAGACCTACTCAGGCAATGAAGCCTCCTGTTTGCTTCAGCTCCATGGCTTCTATAATTGAAACAATGTTGCCTTGAGCAAAGGCCCAGCCGGCCTAGGCAGGCAGTTGCAATGGAAGCCTCCTGTTTGCTCTAGCTCCGTGGCTGCTAGCCTCCATCTTGGCTGCGTTAATTTGCATAGATCCACTCTGATTGGCTGGGGGTGTGGCTTGGCTGGGGGCATGGCTTAGGTGTCATGGAGTGATGGTTAATTTGCATATTACTCTTTTATTAGATTAGATTAACTTGTCATTCAGAGGTATTCTTCACATAATGGTTTATTCTTTAGACCGTGCTTTCATATTGTTATGGCAAGTGTGATAAAAACAGGAAGACTGGAGCCACAGAAAGGGCCATTGGTCAATATAAAGGTGATTTATTTCATCGTTTGCCCCCTCTCTGCTTCATAGACTAAAATACAGCTGGTTTGCGATGGTTCTACCCTAAAGCTGATCATCTAGATTTGTCCCAATTCTGATAACAAGTTATCTCTGCTGACCAAAGAATGACCTAGCAAAACAGATTGCAAAGACCTACTCCCCTTGATTTGTTCATCCTTACCAAGGACAGGCTGTCCTTTATCAGCTAAAACTTAATGAATATCTACTATTTGCTAAGCATCACAAGAAAATCAAGGAGTCAGAACCAATGTTCACTTTTCTGAAAGCACTTAAAATCTTGCTGGAGATATGAAATAGCCATATAAAAAGTCAAACAGGAGTGCTAATGAGGCAATACATACACACGTGAATAGTGTCATAAGTACAGTAAGAGCTCAGGCTTGGAGTGAGCAGGGAAGTCTTGATGGAATAGGAACAGCTTCCCTGGGACCTCAAAGCTACTGCGCTCGGAAAGGTCACAGGGAAAGTGTAAGGTCAGAACCTTGTGGGTTCCACAGACAGCACTAAAGGTCTGCATTTAGGAAGAGCAAGGAAAAAGCTCAAAATATGGACTGTCGCTCTTCCTTTCTAAGGTAGACCCATTTCTCCTGGCAAAAGGGATGGAGATATAAAGGAAGAGAATTGATTTTCATGTCACTAAGTTATCAGTTAATGTACAATCTTAATTAATCATGTTCTCCCAGAAACGAGGTGCTGGAGGACAAAGCCTCTATCCTCCAGAGGTGTGAGAGTCACCCTTACCAGTGCAGAATTAACTGTGAAGATGCAAATTTAGTTTCAAGGCTAACTACATCCTGAAAATATTTTAAGTCCAAAAAATATCTTGGTGGGAAAGAAAAGGAACTGAGAAGGCAGAGAAGATGGTTCCAGAGGGGACAACATCTGCATGCTTTCATTTCCAGTAAGTGTCTTATTCCTTAGTCTTGCTATTCTCTCAATCCAATCTGCGGATACTTGGGGACCATCGTCACTGGGGCACGAAAACACATCCATCGGCACCACAGACACTGCCTCACTCTCTCTGCACAGCCAGGTCCTTGTTGAGATGGCAACACATAATTGCAAGGGCGTGGCCCCGTCATTTCCTGCCCCCAGGAGGGCACATGCTCTCCTCCTTGTTAACGATATTAAAAATGTATATGATCAACAGGAAGCAACACACTGTGTATGGACAAAGATTAGATCTTTGTAAAGAGAGAGAGAAAAAAAGGTCTAAAGCAACCTGCCTAATTTCAAAGTGCTTACTAATAGGTCCAAGGGCTGCTGTTTTTATTGGTTGCTCATTTCTCCAAGAGCAACAGAAAAAGGAGAAGAAAAATCATAGCCTGGCAGCTCTGAGGCATGGAGTGGATGTTCTTAGAAAAATATCTAAGGGACTGGAGGGATGAGCTGATTAAAACTTCCGTTTCTGAAGTAATGCATTCTCTCCGTGGTAAGATATAACAACAGTACACTTGCTATAGGGTTCATCTGTACATGATTAAAAACCAGACATGAAGCACATCTTATCATGTTAAGCATTGCCAGAAATTTCTGTGCTTGGAGACCGTTAAATGCCACTAGTCTGGTAGAAGAATTAAACACTGAAAAACATATACCATAATTTCCTGAGTCATTACTATATAGAACAAGAATATATAGTTAAACAAAACTGGACCAGTGTTTTTACATCCTGATTCTCTCTCTATCAGAGCATCTAAGAAAACATGGTGTAAAATTACTTGTTTTTTTTCTTGTAATTTTACTTCCTGGACTTTTAAACTCCTTAAAAGTAGGTTTCATCCTTCTTACATTGCCTGGCACAAACTAGATATACAATAAATGAATACTGTGCTCCGCCAACTCAAAGGAAAACAAAGCACAACAATAGCAAGTACACACATTATAAAATCAGATGCCAGGGGACATCTGGAAATATTTGCCTGCTAGCTACTTTCCTGTGAGATGAAACAATTCATTTCACACATTCTCCAAATTGGCAAGTGATGTCAGTCAGCCTAGTGATTCCTAAAGCCAGAGTGAAGTGCTGACTCATTTAAGAAACACAAACGGTGCCAGATTTGGGAGGCACTCCCCATTTATTTCTAAGTAAAAACCCATCAAATCTACATTAGGATCACGTCTACATTTTGATATTTCCATAAAGGCAATTCTACTATCACTGTAAATATAGAAAAACTGAGTTTTCCATGGGTAAAGGTCACTATAGATATGTTAATTTAAAAAATAAACATATATTTTTATTGATTTCAGAGAGAAAGGGAGAGGAGATAGAAACATCAATGACAAGAGAGAATCATTGATTGGCTGCCTCCTGCATGCCCCTCACTGGGAATCAAGCCTGCAACCCGGGCCTGTGCCCTGACAGGGAATTGAACTATGACCTCCTAGTTCATAGGTTGCGGCTCGACCACTGAGCCACACCTGAATGCTAATTTTTTAAACCCTTGAGAGCCCATACTTTCCAGCCATCAAAGATGCTTTCATTTCTGTAGTTGCATCTTAGTTATATTTGCTTTCTCTTTTTTTGAGGAAAGCTGCTCATGACACAAAAGCAATTAGAAAAAAAATTATCAAAAATGAGAGAGTGAATGCAATTCAAAACTGTTTTCATTTTACTTCATAGCAATTTTCCATAAGCCAAATAGACTAGTGAATCATCTGACCCATGGCAATCTAAGATTTAAGTGCAAAGCACTCATTTCAAAATCAAAATGTCAGAAAATTCAGTGGATATACAAGAACTATAAATAATAGGAACATACAATTTATGATTCATGAGAGACAACTTGTTTCAGTTTGAAAATTTTGAAATATTTATAATTATGCTCTTGAGATAATGAAGGAAAAGCTCTTTTTGAATCAATCATCAGGAACTGAACTCTTAGTTCTGTACTCAACTGACTAAAATTGGGACACCCTGCAGTTCACTGACGGATCTGTGACTAGGAGGAAGATTAAAAAAAAAAAAAAAATTGGGAGAGTCCAAACAGAAACATAAATCCTTCAGACTATCCACACACAATGTCAAACAGCACAAAGTTATAGAATTCTAAACACCGGAAGAATCCAAATAACAACAATACATAACTGGACTGAAAGGATATTTTAAAAAAATGATCGTTTATTTTAGAAATTTACTATAATAATCAAAAGAATCATTTGCTATAGTACTCAGCAATGAATGATGTCAACTGCCAGTCTGTGGTGCAATCTATGTAAAGGAACAGATGGTATCATTTATGAGAGAGAATGAGCTGTACCTAGTGACATCATAGAAGGATTGCAGGTAAGACGAGAGTCATTACAATTCTTAGTCATTGAGATGCTGGATGGTAGGACAGCTTCCTTTTTCAGTCATGTGCTTTGTGGCAGTTAAGCTATCTGGACTCCAGAAATACCATTAATTTGGATAAGAAAAGCATTCCAGGCAAATACATCGAACTTCAGTTATGGATTTTTCCTTTTACCTAACTTATCTCTGGTTAGAAGGCAACACTGTTCTTTGTTCCTCCTTCTTTCTAGGAGAAAGTGGGCTGGTAGAGATGGAAATGTCAAAGGAAAAGTACTGAACCTCGGTGCTCATAGGGGTTAAGGTTTAGAGTTCAAGTGGCTGGGGCTCTCTGTTGAACTCTCCTTTCAGAGCTTCTCTTGGGAGTCATCAATGTGAAGTTTCTCTTATTCCTGGAAGCTGGTGTGACATGTTGGGTCTGAAGCTGCCTCTTAGAAGTGGATCATACACTATAAGAACAGCTTAGACAAACTCTACTCTTGGCCTTAGGGACAGTCAATAATCGCCTCCTCTCTCGGCTCTTCCCTTCACCCTCCTCCCTCTGACTCTTCCTTGCCTGGGTTCCCCTTTGCTTGCTCTCAGCAGGCAGAGATTCAAGTGCCGCAAGGGGAGGAGGGAGAGAGGGGGGAGGAAGAGGAGGCTTCTTGAGCTGCCCCTCTGCAGCCTTCTGGTCCAGGTCACATAGGCCTCAGTGCTTATCTGAGGTCTGGCTGAGTCACCAGAAGATTGATAGCGAAGTCTGGGGCCAGAGCTTAGCTGTCGTTAAATGGTCCTTTGCCTGATCTTGTCCTCTGTCTATATAGCTCCTACAGATTCCTCTGAGAGAAGGAAGCAGGTAGTGATGGGAAGGAAGAACTGGGGATCTGGTCCTTGATCTTAGACTTCTCTCACTCTGTTTGCAAGAGATGCAACTAATCACAATGAGGACTATACTGGAAATGCCCCATATGAGGACAAGGCATTTGAAGTCTATATAGTTAAAGAGACTAAAAGTCATACTTTGCCATCATATATTTCACAATAAACCTGTGAAATGGAAATGCCTATCCTGCTCATTTAATAAAACTGAAGCTCAGGAGAAATTCATGTGTTTTACTTAGAATCGTATCAGAGAGTCCATGTTTTCTGTGTGAAATTTTAGAGAAAAAATTTAGCTTTTCTCTTTAAACTTATTTGATCTAACTGAAATTATAAAAAGCAACGTATATTTTGTATTTCCAGTGATCATATGAGGTCTCTTAAGAGGTAAAATGATGATGTAGTTCAGGGGTCCTCAAATTTTTTAAACGGGGGGCCAGTTCACTGTCCCTCAGACCGTTGGAGGGCCGGACTATAGTTAAAAAAAAAACAAAAAAACACTGAACAAATTCCTATGCACACTGCACATGTCTTATTTTAAGCAGGACAGGCAGCGGCGGCAAAAACATCCGGTGGGTTGGATAAATGTCCTTGGCGGGCCACATGTGGCCTGAGGGCTGTAGTTTGAGGATGTCTGATAGTTGATGGTGTATTTGTTAGAAAAAAAATTTGTGGCTTATAGTGCAGAATTTCTAAAAATACAAAATTAAGTGACTAATCAATATAATCATGCACAAAGTAATCTAGAAGGGAATGTTTTTTGATCATGCATTATGTATTTTCTGAGTCCAATATCTAACACCTACATTTTGAAGGTTAATATCAATATCCCAAAACATAAGTTAACATACTTGAACTTAAGGTTACATACCATTAGTTTTAGGTATCAATGTAAAGAATCTCACCAGCTTTGAAGGACTACCTTACCTTGAGTAGGGAGATGTCAGCTCAATTTATGAAATAGCTTACCCTAACACTGCCACTCAGCATAGTTTACTTCTTAGGAAAGTTAATGTTTTGCATTTTCTATTACATGATGAAAAGTCACTGGGTACATTTAAAAGCCTTTATTGCTTAATTCTTAGAAATAGGAAGTGCTATTACCTCAAAGAAATTGAAAGTCTTTATTTGCTAGAAACTTCCAAATGGACATTTATTAAATTTACTCTGCCTCACAAGTCATATTCTTTGAAAAAATAAGTTTTTATTCTTCGTAATACAACATATTACACCTCTCCCCCACCTCTCAAAATATAATTTAAACCACCTTATACAAAATATAGAGAAAATTGATTTCCCCAGGTAGACTTAACTGTTCTTCCTCCTTTGCAGCCTATTGCAATATCTGGTCATTACAATATGATATCTCTCTCTCTCTCTCTCTCTCTCTCTTTCTCTCTCTCTCTCTTTCTCTCTCTTACACACACACACAATGCAGCAATTATCTTATGTTTTAGAAGGATATACCCAGTGATTTTTCATCATTTTGCCCCTCCAACTATTTCTTAAGCTCCTTTGAAACATAGATGAAACTTTAAATTATTTTGTATTCCCCGTATTGCCTAACACAGTGTTGGGAACCTAGTCAAATTCAATAAATATGCACTGATTAATCTGCAGTTAAGCATAACACTTCTCCCTAACCCAGATATATACAAACAGAAGTTAGAGAGTAATCTGTCAAGAATGTTATAAAAGAGTTTTTTACATTGAATGGGAACTTAAACATGATCACTTTTAAATTCTCTTCCACTTTTGAAATTATTATTTTTATATTTTAAAAGAAATTAACTAGTACAGAACTACAACCTTTATGGACTAGAATAAACCAATATCATGAAAATATCAGTATTACTAAAAAAAACCCTCTAAACTTATATACATTTTTAAAAAATCCCTTAAAGACTGAAGTATATGAAATAAATGATAAACATAAGCAAGCCCTCAAAAGTTCACTTGAAAATTGGTTGTTTAGAATGAAGAAAACATTTTCCCACAAAACAATTTGGAGGTTTTCAGATTGTCAGGGCAGCTCATAAAGTCCAATTCCAGGTACAAAGTCAAGCACTAATACTGTTATAGAACTCTTTCACAACTCATCATGGGGTTTACTTTAGGATGCTGGCAATATGCATACGTATGAAAGGGCAGTCATCGGTAAGGGCAACTAGCTTCTCATCATGGCAGTTGACTAAAATCTAATCTAATAAGAGAGTAATATGCAAATTAGGCATCACTTCACTACACCTGAGCCATGTCCCCCAGCCAAGCCACACCCACAAGCCAATCAGAGCAACTATATGCAAATTAACCCAGCCAAGATGGTGGCTGGAAGCCACAAAGCTAGAGCAAACAGGGGGCTTGCTTGCCTGGGCTATGAAGGAAGCTAAACTTCCTGCCTGCTTAGGCTGGTTGTGGCCTCCACTCAAGGCACTGAAGTTTCAATTATAGAAGATAAATAAATCCCAGATACCTGCTTCCAGCACGCCTCACTGGGGGCTGTGCCCAGCCTGCAAACAGCCATCATCCCCCTACGCAGGATGGCCCCACACTCATAGAGTGAGAGTCTCTGCTGGGGGGCTTGGCCAGCCTGCAAACAGCCATCAGCCCTTCACCCAGGCTGACCAGGCATCCCAGGGGAGACCCTTACCCTGAAGGGCTTGTGGCCAGCTTGCAAAACAGCCACCTGCCCCCTCACCCAGGCTGGCCAGGCACCCCAGCAGGACCCCCTCCCTGAAGGGGGTATGGGCAGTCTGAAAACGACCCTCAGCCTCTCACCCATGCTGGCCAGGCACCCCAGCGGGACCCCCACCCTGATCCAGGACAACCTTCAGGGCAAACCAGCTGGCCCCCACCCATGCACCAGGCCTCTATCCTATATAATAAAAGGGTAATATGAAAATTGACCCTAACAGCAAAATGACTGGAATGACTGGTCACTATGACACACACTGACCACCAGGGGGAGCTCTGCTCAGCCACAAGCCAGGCTGACAGCTGCCAGTACAGCGGTGGTGGTGGGAGCCTCTCCTGCCTCCTCAGCGCTAAGGATGTCCGACTGCAGCTTAGGCCTACACCCCGGTAGCAAGTGGACATCCCCTGAGGGCTCCTGATCCCCCAAGGGGTCCCAGACTGTGATAGGACACAGGCCGGGCTGAGAGACCCCCCCCCAAGTGCACAAATTTTGTGCACCGGCCTCTAGTTTTATTATAAAACAACTACATATGGCCCAAACATAACAAATTCTCAATTCTGTAAAATACAGGGTGGGGTGAAAGTAGGTTTATAGTTGTGAGTACATGAAACAGACCTGGGGACTGTATTATTATTCTTGTATTATTATTTATAAACTAGAGCCCCAGTGCATGAAATTCATGCACGGGTAGGGTCCCTAGGCCTGGACGGTCATTGGGCTGATCTGTGGGGTGACTGGCAGGGCGGTCAGGAGGCCCCCACGGGCACCCGCCTTGGCTGGCTTGGGGCCTGTGGGCTGGGGCCAGCTCCTGCTTTGAGCATCTGCCCCCTGGTGGTCAGTGTGCATCATAGTGACCAGCATTTCCACCTGTCATTCCGCAGTTCAATCAATTTGCTATTAGGCTTTTATTATATAGGATTATTGTATTATTTGCCATATGAACAACTGTAAACTTACTTGTGCCTCACCCCATATACTACCATAGGTCTTACTGAGAAAACTCTCTGACTTGGTTTATGAGGTGCCTCAAGTTCTGTAGCTTTTTAAGGTTCTTTGCCATAACAGCATGATTTCTTTTTCTATACAAATTTTAGCTATGGTTTTCCAACATATAAGGGCATATGACCACATGTAAATCAGCATTTATTTCTTATTAACACACTATTACAGTACATCCTCAAAAGCTTTTCCTCCAAGTTTACACACAAACATAAGGCCCTGTCTCGTTTCTTTGGCACTGGATTTATGCTAATTATTCTAAGGATGATGATCTGCAGAAGGGTACGGTTAATCAGAGAAAAATCATTTTGCTACTGCCTGCTTTTTAGACTTTTGTAATTACCTCACATAAAATTTTCCTCCATCCATTTATAATTCAGTTTTAAATTGCATCTACATGATAATTATTTTTAATCCGCACTCGAGGACATATTTTTGATTTGAGAGAGAGAGAGGAAGGAGGAGAGAGAAACATTTATCAACTATCTTCCAGTGCACTCCCGGACCCAGGATTGAACCGGCAACCTTTTTGGTGTACGGCGATGCTCCAACCTAAAGAGCCACCCAATAAGGGCAGCATAATTATTTTTATTAAGACAATGATTTCTTGGAGATGCTGGAGCACATTAATGCATTCAACCCATTTGTTGGGTGCATGTTCAGTCTAAGACAAGCAGATGAATAAAGATAAACTGGACACAAATCCTGCCTTTTTGGCAGCTTAAAGTCCTGTAGTGGCAATGATATGTGCTCGTAACATTTTCTGCTAGGTCCCAGGTTCCTAACACGGTAGGATTAAGTCTTTTGTCCCAACTTTGACAAGTCATAATACTGAAAGCTAGAAGCTGAAATCTACGACACCTGATATTTGTGGAAGCACGAGTGCTCCAAAGCATTAGTGGTGATACTCAATTTGGTCAATGATGATGCCAAGCCTAACAACGCAGATCCAATCAAGGGGCCACTCTCCCCGTGTTCGGTACTTGCCACCCTGGCCTCTTCTGTTTCCTTGGCCTGGAATGTTCTCCTTCCAGGTACCCACAGATCCCTCTCGCTCAGGTCCTCTAGTTCTGCTCAGTTGTCACCTCTTCCAAGAGAACTTCCTTGACCACCCTATTTAAAGTAGGACCTCTGTCACTCTCTCCCTTACATGGCTTTATTTTTCTCAAAGCACTTATATCTGACATAGTTAGTTATTTTTTTGGCAGGATCTTGCTATTTTTATCATGGCCCAACTGCACTGCCAAGAACTATTTATTATATATAAAGAACAAATGAACATGGTTCTCATGACACATGGACTCTCCCTGCAGCCTCCCCTTCACCAGGGCGTTCGGTCTCTGAAAGGGCATCTCCAGTAACAGCCCTGCCTGTATCTGCTGTCTGATCTCATGTTCCCTTCAATCATCTCAATTTTAGGCTAAGAATACCTTCACCCAGGCCTCATATAAGGGTCTTTGATTTCTCTCTTCTACTGCTCACAGTGACTTTGGTTATGGTGTATAATACTCAAAAATGCACATAGTAATTCAAAGGTCTCAGCCCCTTCTAAGGCCATTAGATGGTCACTGTACATTATTAGCACATGGCAAAAAACATCTCATCTACACTTCCCACTCCCTCACCCCCTTTATTCCACAGAACAAACTCTGCTGAGCTTCTATATGTGCCTGATACTGTTCTTGGTTCTGGAGATACAGGAGTAAATCCTACTGATAAAGCTTGGCCTTAGGGAGTTTATATCAATTGGAGGTAATTTGCCAACCAATTTTTGTTTTTGAAACAAAAGGATGAGACATCTTAAAGCTAATGATTTTCCATAATTATGAAATTTAGAGTTAAGTTTCCCTTTTATGAAATACAAAAGAAATATTTGCAGAGAGATTTACAAGTTTACAGTTGAAGAAACGAATAGGATTTAGATGGAGCATCTGACTCAGAGTTTGTAAACAAAACTTGAATAAATTAGTTTATATAGTCAGGGTGGTGTGTGTGTGTGTGTGTGTGTGTGTGTGTGTGTGTGTTAGGGAGAGGGGGACCTCAAGGGTGGAGGGCTGAATTACCCATGTTACTCAGTGCACAATGTAATATCAATTCCTTTCTCCCTCTCCTTTTTTCCTCCTCTCCCCTCCCCTTTCTTTTCATCCATCCCCTTATGCCATTCTATTCCCCACCACCACAAGTGAGCACTCTTCATATAAATTTGGATATGATTATAAAATTTCTCAAAAAAATCAAATCTGAATTTTATAAATATTGCTTTTAATTCATAATATAATTTGTGGGGGTTAGACATCTTTATAATATCAAGTTTGTGCCATCCAAGGACATACAATATTTTTCCACTTGTCCAAATTGTTTTACATGTCATTTATTAGACATTTAAAAAGTTTTCTATGAAGTTCTTATGTATTGTTGGTTAGCTTAATATCTAGATACTTAAGAGTTTTTATTGCTATTTCGAATGGTATCTTATTTTTTGTTACATATCTCTTAGTTGTCATGTATCTCTCTCATTGGGAGTATTTTATTTCATATTTTGAAAAGTGGCCACAAAACAAAAACACTGAATTAATTTTGTTTTTGTTATAATAAAACTATGTGTTCCAAAACAGTAGGCTTTATAAAATAAACATAAAAATGCAGTCATTTATAAAGGAAAACAGTAGCATAGGGGAAGAAGGAACAGCACTCTTTATGTTAAAGAGAAGACTCCAGACATAACTTAGAAACTTCCCAGCTTTGCAATAAAAATGTTGTCCTGATGTTGGCCGAATCCTTACCACAGGGCCTTTGTGTGGTGGCCGAGAGGAGCCAGATGTTCTCAGTGAAATGAGAGAGAGAGGACTGTGAGAGGAACCGAGAGAGGGCAGATGAGGAAGAGCGGATCTGTTGGCCCCAAGGGGTCAGGGGGTTGGGGAGCACCACCTAGTCCAGGGCCCGGATTTGAAATACAAGATCATCTCGTCCATATCACAGCAAATCCACAGGTTTCGGTGATTTACACCCATGGAGCAACAACAGAGAGTACGAATATGGTAAATCTCACTTGCTTCTTATAGGAAAGACCCAGTGCTCTGTCAGTAATTTGTTGAGGGAAAAGATGTATTATTAATCAATAGGCAACATGATCATAACCATCCATAACAGTGAGATCAAAGGAAATGCTCCTCATCCACTGAATGGCACTGGGTGGCATCAGAAGATCTAAAAAAGGCATTTAGATTCATGCCCTGTGTTAAACCCAAGAGAGTGAGGTGAAAGGCACTCGTATATTATTCTTGTGGCCAGGCATGCACTGCACATTAAATTGTCAAGGTGACAGATGACAAGAGGTAAAGTTCTAGGGAAGATGAAAAGTATCAGTTTGAATAAACCACCATGACAAGGACTTCCTCACTAAGGCATATTTTTGTTTCTAGATGTAACGGATTTTGAAACAGTGTTTTTCTTTTAAAATATCCACCACTATCCCTATAAGATGTGAGAAAGGCTGTTCTTTAAAATTATTTTCACCAACATATGACTTTTGTTTCATATTCTCCAAAGACCCATGTAGAATGGTGGGTGACATGTGAGTATATAGATAGTCTAAAATAGAGGAGGTCTTCATTATAAGTCTACCCATTAGTGCTATCAGCGATTTCATCTGTATTCTGAGTTTCCCCTTTAACAATAGACCAATCTAAGT
Source organism: Murina feae (assembly GCA_004026665.1). Taxonomy (NCBI): domain Eukaryota; kingdom Metazoa; phylum Chordata; class Mammalia; order Chiroptera; family Vespertilionidae; genus Murina; species Murina feae. Next base: position 13,419 of record PVJC01001603.1, on the reverse strand, counting down.
AAGAATTTCTGAGCTTCGATCTCTAAATTGACATTGAGCAAAAGAGAAAGATCTACTAGAAATCCAGACAGTATGGGACAGAGGATGGGAAGGGAGATAGAAGCAAAAATTCAGGGCACATTATCAAAGTGAACTCCTCTGAAATCACCCTGGTGTCTATTATTTACCAACTATACTTTCCAGTGAACTGTTTGTGAGCTTTTTCTCCTGAAGGCCACTGGCCATGGCGTTGGTGCTATTGGCCCCAAGTCAGAGAAGCAGAAGTTAAAACTTCAGCCAGTTTGCTCCTGATTGGGTTAAGTCTGCAGGAACTTTTTGTAGGTGGTTTCAAGCCACTGAAATCACTCTCTCCACCTCCCTTCAACACTACCCGCTTCTACCCGCCCCACCCCCCCCCCCCCCACCGCCCTCAACACACACACAATTCAGAAAGCAGGAAATGTCTTTCCTGTGTAATAGTCACAGAGCAGTCCCCTAGGGCTTCCAGGGGGCTTGTATCTTCCAGTTCCTGTTTCTGGTTTCTAACTGCTAACTCTATATTTGGTGATGGCCTGCCTGTGGGCTGTTTTGGATTTGGTATTAATAAGATAACCCGAGTCACTGAGCAGAGATCTAAAGCAATCTTATTTTTCCAGGAGGCAACATGTTGACCTTTGAGGATTTGGTCTATTTTATTAAGTGTGGTGAGTTTTTGAATAGTGTTGTTTATAGCACAGAGTTGGGTGTTTACACGATCGGTCCTTGAGGGTGTGTGACTGTACCAGAATAGGGTACTACACACACTCGCCTGCTTTACAATGAGTTTATATTTGTTTCGTATGTGGGCAGATGTAATTTAAGCAGCGCTCTTTATAGTATGTGCTCTTACTCCATGGCAGCCTTGGAAACAGCTACTACTTGCTCAGAAATGAACAAATACTTGTCAAATGAATGAGACAAGAGTAGGGATTCTAACTGTTTTACATCAGGGCAAGAAAAAAATCAACACCCTATTGGCAAATAATAACTTCCTCTTTCCCCCAGTATTTTCAAAGCTGTGTAGTGTTAAATCTTTAGGAACATAATCTTTTGGGAGTAAACAGAGAGAATCAACTATTATTTGCCATTGGAAGAGGTCATTTAGAATAGTGGTCACCAACCTTTCGGATCTCACGGACAACCAGTAGTCCAAGGTCCACCGGTTGGTGACTGCTGATTTAGAAAACAATAAAAAAGTTATTGGATTACTATTTTATCACCAATCTATGCTCTTCTCATCCTACCGGAGATTTGATTTGTCCTGTTTTCAAACCCTAAGAATTAATTTGTTTTGTAAATAAGATCAGAAACAATGATTGCATTTTCATTTTATGAAGGGAAAATCAAATTCGTGCGCTGGTGGGGTTCCTCAGCCTGGCCTGCACCCTCTCATAACCCGGGACCCCCTGGAGGATGTCAGACTACTGGTTTTGGCCTGATCCTGAGGGATCAAAGCGGCAGGCGGCCAGGAAGGAGCCCAACAGTGGCTGCTTCTGCAGCGCCGGGCCCATTGCTGCTGTCGCTGGCTTCTGCTCCCACTGTGAGCGCGCATTTACCACCAGGGGGCAGCTCCTTCATTGAGTGTCTGCCCCCTGGTGGTCAGTGCACATCCTAGTGACTGGTTGAGTGGTCGACTGGTCATAATGGTCGCTTAGGCTTTTATACAGATAGATTGTAACATCACCTTGTAAACAGGAAAAGTATTTGAATATCACAGAGAACCTTTACTTATGAAGTTATCAGTCATAAGTCAATTATCACAGTAGGGCTAAAATAAGAACTTGCATTTTCCTAAGGAACGTTTATTTGTTATATGGATACTGGTTGGTTTTACTTCCTTTAGTCATTTGCAACATATTTCCTTTCTTAAAAATATGTTTATATAGTTTGAAAGTTATTCTTTTTTATAGCAGGTAAATAATTTTTTTAAAAAAATCTAAACTGTCAAACAGAAAAGTCACTCTTTTTATAACTTTCTATTTTAAACGCTTTTAGTCATTTGCATTTGTTTTTATATTTAAAATCTTGTTTTAAAAGCCCACAGTTGGCCACACAATCTGTACAATTATAATAATTCCATAATATTCCATAGTAGTGAGCACAGGGATAAAAGACACATGCTACAAATTATCCTGAGATCTGAACCCTTGCTGCTTCCCTCTTGCCTCTGGGGCAAGTTACGGAACCTTTTATGCTTCAGAACTATCTCCTACTTCCACAGGTTCATTCTGGGAGCTAAAGCATATATAAGTCCTAGCACAGGGTCTGTACCAATGTCACTCAATGCAAGTGCTATTAGCACTCTGGATAGGACAGGATGTGTGAGGAAATACCCCTAAAATGCCACCTGTGCTGATTAATGAGGGCTTTGTGACATGATTACACTGACATTTTTTCTTCCATCCCTCTTTCTAAAATATATATTTAAGCCCGGCTGGCGTGGCTCAGTGGTTGAGTGCCGACCTACGAACGAGGAGGTCACGGTTCAATTCCTGGTCAGGGTCCGTGCCAGGTTGCGGGCTCGATCCCCAGTGTGGGGTGTGCAGGAGGCAACCAATCAATGATTATCTCTCATCATTGATGTTTTTTTCTCTCTCTCTCTCCCCCTCCACTCTGAAATCAATAAAAATATTAAAAAGTAAAATATGATTTGTAAAATATATATTTAATTTTGTATACTCATTCTTTGAGACTAGGCTCAATTTTTACCTCCTCAAGTCTCTAACTCCCAGTAGCTGAGATGATAGCATCATATTTAAAGTTCTAAAGGCGCTTATACATGGAATGACGTTGCTTAAGTATTTCTATGCTCTTTAGACTATTAGTAACCTGATGGCAAGGGCTGTTGGTATTTCTCTTTCAGTGTCCAGAGCCCCACACAATGCCTGCTATATCATGGTGCTCAGAGATATGTTGAATAAAATGGTCCACTCCATAAATGTGCTGAGCCTGGTAGTCTTCATATTCTGATGCAACATTCCTTTGGGACATCTCACTCTCTTTTCAGAACCCGATATCTCAGACTACATTTCCTGTACACAGTCAACTGGCATCCATTTTGTTTTGAAAGGCTGGAAGGATGTGATGGGCCCAGGTTAGGTTATGTGCCTGAGGAGTGGGCAAAGAATGTGGGTGGGGGTGGGGGTGGTGCAGAGTAGGGTGCTAAGTGGAGTGAGAGAAGAGCTTCTGTACAGCAAAGACCCGTGATGGGGGCTGTGCCCTGGGAAGGTGATTCTGACCGTGGTCCAGGAAAGATGCTGAAGTGCTGGAATCCCCTCCTGTCACTGTGGGCACATCTCCCAACGATGCTCATTACAGATATTCACAGGCACATGCTCTTCTTTTGTGTTCATTTTTTCCAAGTTCACTGCTAGCTCTTAAACATTTCCTGTGAGGTTTCTCTTTTCTGATTTCCTCCTGCTGTGGACCATGTACACAGAGAAGTGAACCTTGTGCTTGTGGCGGTGCTGGGTGCTGGGTATAGTGACAAAGGAAGGCGGATGTGCAGTCTTTCTGCTGTTCTGTGTCACCTCCCTCTGTTTCCCGAATTGGCCATTCCAAATCTTTGCCCTTCTCCTCGAGGATCCTACTGTACTCCCTTCCTTGTTGCCATGTCCTGTCTTCCTTACCCTCCATCTCTCAGCACATGTGCCACTTTCTACTCCACAGAAGCTGTGAGGCATACATGCCCATCTCTCCTGCCTCTCCCCTCCCTCTGCCCCAGTGAAATGCACCTACACCCACCATTCCCATGTTGGTGGGAGGTGCTCCCTCGACCAAGTCAACGATGATCCTCCCATCTGGTTCCGTCACCTCCTTCCTCCTGAGACGATCGCTCTTCACTTCCCTGATCTCCTGAGTCTCATATCCAACTGCCTATTTAACATTTCTACTTGGGGAGCTAACACATATCTCCAACTTAACATGCTTAAAACTTTTTCCCGTTGCTCAGACCCAACCACTGTTGGAGTCATTTTTTATTTCTCTTTTTCTATCATACCTCACATTCCATCTTTCAACAAATCTTAGTGATTTTCCTTTAAAATATATCCAGAACCACTACTTCAATCCTGGTCCAAACCATCTGCTTCCTGTCTTGACTGGTTGATTGTGGTGGTCTTCTAAACAACCCCCTGCTTTGGTCCTTGCCCCCGCATTGTACTCTCAGCACCTAGAAGGGTTTTGTTCAAACCTAAGTCACATACTGACTACCCTCTGCTCAGAATCCTCCAACCCTGACCCTCTCACTCATGGCAAAGCCAAAACCTTTACAAAGTCTCCAAGGCTTCTCCAGACTTCATTCTTCTACTCCTCCACTCACACACTCTTCTGGAGCACACTGGCCTCCTGGCTTTTCCTTCAACATGTCAGGGACGCCCCTGCTTCAGGCCCATAACATCACCTGGGGTCTTTCCAGGTTAAGGTGACCAGATTTTAACATTGGTAAAGCGGGAAAACATTGACTGGAGGGGGGTTCTTTATTATTATTATTATTATTATTATTATTATTATTATTATTTAAGATATTACAAAGAGTAGTACATATGTCTCTTTCCAAAAATCGGGACTTTTTTAAAACACCGCGGGACGCGGGACAAATCGTTAAAAATCGGGACCGTCCCGCCAAAAGCGGGACGTCTGGTCACCTTATTCTAGGTTCATCTCCACATTCAGATTTACAAGACTATCACAAACCTCCCTCTGCACCAGAGTCACTTAGAAAGGTATGGGATGGAGTCACAATTTGCCAGCGAGGTGACATCAGGCTTTCCCCTTTGGGGGATCTCCTCACTGTCTGTATAGTTGTCCACGCTGTTGCCCAGGAGCTAGGCTCTCTCAGAGCCTCTCCTCCCCGGGTCATCCCAGGTGCAAGGAAAAGACATCCGCTGTAGGCAGAGTCTGGATTTACCCTGGCTTAAAAGCCTCATGTTCCAAAGGAGCCCACAGCTCTTGTAACCCAATAGATACCTCTTCCACGTGTCAAAGGACATGCCTAGTGACTAGTGTCACCACAATCATGGAAGTTCTATGCTATGGCTTCCTATCAGCCCAGATGATGGACTGCTGCCATTGACCAATCAGCAGTCACTTACATCACAAACAATGTTGCCTAGTAACACTAACATTCTACCTTTATCAGTTCTCCAGAAACACAGAGTTAGAAAGCTGAGGAAGTAAACGTCAAATTCTCCCACAGAAATGTCCCGTGTGAACCCTCTGCCTATATGTTCCTTGCTCTTGCTGTTCCTTCTGCCTGGAAGGCTCCGCCCCGGACATCTGCATGGCTTGCTCCTGCACCTTCTGCAATTCCTTGGTCTAAGTCCCCTTCAGGTCAGCCTATTTGAGAACTGCAACTTCCTAATCTCAGCTGCTGGGACCTCCTACAGTCCTCGTATGTGTGATTTTCCCCCCATTGCCCTTATTACCTTCTAACATATGTAATTTACTAATTGATTTTCCTTCTGCTGCTGGTTTTTTTCATAGAATGTAAGTTCTCTAAGGTTGGGACATTAATTCTTTTATTTTTTCCCCGCCTGTATTGATAATTCTTGGCTCCTAGAACAGTGCCTGGCACACAATAGGTTCTTCAACAACTATTTGTTTTATTTATAGCTGAATTTATGCCTCTCTTCTCTTTCAAACTCTAGGTTTTCATTGCTCTTTTTTTTGGAGAAAGGGAAAGGGAAATTTTTTTTTAGCCAACAAGTAAAAGGTAGCATGGTGTTAGGGATTAAGAACAGGGAATTTGGGGCCAAACTGTCTGGGTTTGAATAAGGGCTTTGCCACCCACCTTGGGAGGATGCCCAAAACGCTCTGTGCCTGAGCTGTCTCATTTGTAAATGGGGATAACAGTACCTCCAGCTTAGGGTTGCCATGAGGATGAATGAGTTAAAATATATGTAACATGTTCAGAATAATGCCTGACACAGAGGAAGCACTACGTGTTAACTAGAGTTAAAATCAGCTTTAAAAAGGCCTTTATTTTTACTCTGTACCAGTTCTATTTCTCTCTCTCCCAAGCTCTTCTCCCTCTAAGCTGTTTTACCTGAAATTCACATCTACCCCACAGCCTTCATTTTTTTTCAGTTACAGTTTACATTCAATATTATTTTGTACTGGTTTCAGGTGTCAGTAGAGAGATTAGGCAATTGTAAACTTGACAAAGTGTTCCCCCTGATATTTCAAGTACCCAACTGGCACTGTACATGGTTATTACAATACTAGGGGCCTGGTGCACAAAAATTTGTGCACTCGGGGGGGAGGGGGTGGTGGTCCCTCAGCCCTGCCTGTGCTCTCTCGCAGCCTGGGAACCCATGGGGGATGTCCACTCACTGGCATGCCTGGCCAGCCTGGGTTAATTTGTATACACCCACTCTGATTGGCTGGTGGGCGTGGCTTGGCTGGTAGGCGTGGCTTCGGTGTGTTGGAGTGGTGGTTAATTTGCATATTACTCTTTTATTAGATTAGATTACTGACAATATTTCCTATGCTGCAATCTATATCCCTGTGACTATTCTATAACTACCAAGTTGTACTTCTGGGTGAAATCAGTGAAGGGATTCTGAAGTACCTTGCCCAAAGCCTTTAGTTTAAGTTCCATCCACCCACTGAAACTAAGATTTCTAATGGCCTAGTTGCTACTTTTCTCTTCGTAGTCCATGAACTAGTTGTACTGCCTGCCATCATTAACCACACCTGCCTTTGACTTCTGAGCCCCTCCTCCTGTTTCCCCTTCTTACCAGTAGTCTTCTTCAGATGCACCTTTTTTCCTTCAATCACTATTTAATGTTATTCCTAACATCATCTCACTGCCCAGTTCCTCTTGAGTGACTCCATTCATGGGCATGGCTTCAACTCTCATGCTGATGACACCCACTGAGTTTCTGGAAGATGCCCTGATCTTTCTCACATCCATGACTTAGAACTTCCCTTCCTCTTCCTGGCATCCTCTTCCACCCTCACCTCCCTCTCCCTAACTTCAGCTGATTGTCTAAATTTTAACATAACTATCCCCTTTTATTCCCAAGCCAAGCACCCCTCCTCTACACTCCCTTATTGCTTATGGATACATTCATCATAGTATAACACAACCTTTCCGATGGCCAGTTTATTCAGTTTTATCCCCCAAATAAATTCTCTCTCTCTCTCTCTCTCTCTCTCTCTCTCTCTCTCTCTAAGTACAGTGCCTGGCACGTAGTAGGCATACAAAAATTACCTGGATTCAATTTATGAATATATAGCATCTATATGGAATAAATTTTGATTGAGCTACCTTTTAATTCAAAACTAAGCAATGGATAAAATTAATGATATCTCATATAAAAATGTTCTTTCAGAAAATATTTCAGGGTTTAGTGAAAGAGATAAAGAAAAGAGTTCCACTTTGGCAATGTAAGTGGTGCTGTGTCTATACATGCTATATTTTACCATAAAGCCAACTTTGAAAGATAAGGGACTTCCTTTAATGTTAGTGACATTAAATACTATTTGATTCTCCTTACTTCTGTTTGGGCCCCGTGAAACCTTACGAGTACCATATTTACCTTATTAGGAAAGTCCAATAAATCAGGGCTCCAGGCTCCCTGCCATGATCATAAACATCATCCATAAGGACTGAAGAGCAACTAACATTTACTTGGTTACAATCACAGAGCCAGCTCTTGTAAGGGTTTCAATGACCATCTTGCTGTGGCTCCATCCGACATGAGTTTAGGCACCTACCTGTAAAGTACAACCAAACACCCCGATCATCAGCATGGCCACGGAGAGGTAATCGGTGAACACATCCCACCACGGCTTGAGCACCCGGAAGGCAGGCTGCTGCTCAGAGAACTGCCGGAACTCTGTCACGGGAATCATGTTTCTGAGAAAGGAGAGATTACTGGTGAACTCATTGACCTTCATGCACAACATACTCCACTGTTAACAACACTCGAAATGCTGCTTCAACCCTCCAGAAATAGTGATCTGAGTTACAATAGTAGAGATCACGGCATGTTGGTGTTTTCATAAATCACTGACTAAAATAAGGGGTCTCACAGGGAAAAGACAAGTTCCTTCACTCACTACTGTCCAATAAGCTGGTTCCCTTTGGCTCCACATGGACCAGACAGTCCATGGCAGAACAGCCTCAGAATCCATTATTTCCTGGTTTCTCTCTTAAACAGAACAAGAGGGCACCAGAGAAAGCAGAGCCTAGCCTTAGAGATATCTTTGCTATTCTATAAGTGTCATCTCAGCATTGGTTTGTGTTCATTCTTGACTGCGTCCTATATGTAAAGCATTTTGCTTGCTCCTTGGGGAAGGCAAACAACTTTGCCATATGGTCCTTGTCTTGTAAGAGGGAAGATTTTCATTATGGTTGTAGTTGAGGCAGAGGGGAATTGGGGTAATCTTCATTTTGTTGCATCCCCTCCCCTTTTTGGTCCCTATTCTTTTGACTTAATATCTTTTTCTATTTCCTGTACTTCCCATATTTTACTGTGAGCCTCAAACTTATCCTTTATCTTTTGCCCTGAAAACACTTACCTCTATCTGAATGACAGAAGATAAATGAAGAGGCCACACTGGAGACTCTGGGAAAAGGGGAATCAGCCACATTCTTTTCTTGGCCTGTATTCCCCTTTCTCAGCGCTCAGTCCCCCTGCTTTTATTAAGATTCAGGATTTGAAGTTACTCATCCTGCTACTGTGAGAAGGAATATTCTTTCCTTACCTTATGGCAACGAGACATTGGCCAAAGGAAATTTCTCACCCTTTTGCCATTGTTGGATCCAAGAATCTAGCTCACTAATACATTTGTCCTGGTTATTAAAGCGTCTAATTAAAACGGGAAAGGCTACAAGTCTTCTTTGTCTCCTGGATCTCTCTTAATGCCGAATTAAAGGCTGTACAATAAACAGCTCAAAGAAAAGCCACTGTTCTTTGAATTTACTGGTGGTTATCTTTGGAAACCATTACAATGTTATCCATTCTGTCTTGCTGCTTTATCTGACCTTTTCTTAAGCAGTAATAATATGTCTTCCTTTTGGATTTCTCAATACAGTGTTGAAAATTCAACTGCTTGGTGCAGCTCTTACCTATGACCTATCTACTTGGCATCTGTGCAGCATTTGATATGACTTCCTTATTTTACCAAAACACAACTTTCTTAACTCCATTTTGTTACCAACACTAGGCTGCAAGCTATTTGAAAACAGAACCTATGTTATGCACATGCATTCTTAAAAACACGTAGGTAAGCCACACAAGCTAAATAAATGTGTATTCTTAGTGCCATTAAAATTCCATACTAGGTCAAAGTTTGATTTTTCCAACAATTCATAACCTCTTTTCTTCTCAAGGAATCCATGCAATCTCACTGCCCCGAATGTTTTCAAGTCATGGTTGTTCCAGCAGTAGTCACAGACAGGCACAAACTCATCTTAATTTCCAAGCTTGCTTCAAAAGCTATTGCCTTCTTCTATTTCACATCCCCATCACTCCCCGCAACATCTGGTGAACAAGAGGCCCTGAACACTGTTGAATAAATAAATGAGTGAACTCAGATGCTTGTTCATGGAGCAACGCATGTGTAAATCAGATCTGGGGTGCAGGGCTTGATGGGGGACCTCAGGCCGTGCCCCCCTGCCCTGGCACCCAGGGGACCTGAAGCTGCACCCTCCCACCTGGGAGGGCTTGACAGGGTGGAACCAGCTGGGTCTGGATCTAGCCCAACGAAGGGGGTCCGTCCAGGTTTGGGTCTCGAGCGATTTTGAGGTGCACTTGGGTGGTTGAAGACTTGACTCTGGGTTCCATGGTTCACCCCAGACTCTGACAGGAGGAAGATTTTCATATACGTTTTACTAATTTTCTTTAATCTCTGAAACTTCTATTATAGAGAAAAGGCAAATAGCAATATTAAAATATTTCCTCTAATTAATCTCCTTTTAATGTGCACGAATTTCGTGCTCTGGGCCACTAGTATTCTATAAAACAAAAAATAAGAATGGCATTGTTTTACATTTTTGCAAATCTGTTTAACATCTGGCTTAATAGAAGATAACTGGGTCCTCATACCTGCTTCTGCATTCAATCTGTTGAAATATGTTGTCTTGATTAAAATGTATGAATCAGATATGTGTTTGGAAAAGGGAGAAGTACCTTCATAGCCTTTTCTTATAATTGTGGGTATTAATTTTTGATAACATGTCAAACTGACTTGGTTAGCTGCAATATGGAATCTGAAAGCTATCAACTTTTCAAACTCCTGATATTAAAACTTATTCACCTATTTTGCACTTTGAATAGATCTTTTACCTACACATGATTTTTAACAATATGCATTGCTTGGAAGAATATTAGATCACTGAGTTATGCAGCTCTTCCAAATGTTTACAAATTATATTAAAATTCATGCTCATGCCCTGGCCGGTTTGATCAGTGGTTGGAGTATCAGCCCATGGACTGAAGGTTGCAAGTTTGATTCCTGGTTAAGGGAACGTACCCTGGTTGTAGGTTTGATCCCTGTTCCTGGTAGGGGAACGTGTGAGAGGGAACTAATCCATGTGTCTCTCTCACATAGATGTTTGTCTCTCTTTTCCCCTCCTACTTCCTCTCTACTCTCTCTTTAAAAAAAAAATAAAATTAATGGAAAAAATATCATTGGGTGAGGATTAAAAAAAATCATATTCATTAATATCACCACTACTTTCATCAGAAACACTTTTAAGTAATACAAAGCTGTCAAACTCATAGTGGTGAATACAAGATTTCCAAAATTTTAATCACCACTTGAAAATCTGAATTTCATTTCTGGCAGCACATATAACTGACATATCAGTTGTTCTTTTTAAAGTGTCACTTTGTTCATTTTGAAAAAATGTCTTCCACATACTGAAGTCTGAATAATCATTTGTTTCATTCAAGTAAAAATGGTGTAATATGATAAAGGAGCTAATTCAACTTTCAACTCAAGTAAGGACTTTCTCTTGAGACATCCATTATACTTATTTTATATGTTCTGCACCCTCACCACAGTATGTTAATACAATATTCAGCCAAGGTTGAGAGTTCTGAAAATCATAATTTTACTGCTTCAATGAGGACATTATATAAAACTGGCCATTTTTTAAAGCAGTGTGTGCAAATGAAGAATACAATCTCTATAGTACAGTCTGGTGCCTCCGTTTTGATTCATGCTAAGACACCTCACCCACCATCACTTTTGTACCACCAGTGAAAAAGGCAAAAAACATCTTAGCATTAAAAAATAATTTTGGCCCTGCCTGCGTGGTTCAGTTGGTTAGAGCATCATCCCATACACCAAAACGGTTGTGGGTTTGATTCCCAGTCAGGGCACATACCTAGGTTGAGGGGAAAGAACCAATCAATGTATCTTTCTCACATCAATGTTTTTTTTCCTCCCTTCCTCTCTCTCTAAAAATCAATAAAACATATCCTCAGATGAGAATTAAAAAATAATAATTTTGACCTTGTGGACCCCCTACAAACGTTTAGGCTACCAGGGTTCCATGAACCACACTTTGGGAACCACTAAGATAGAGGCTCATGTTCCTTTATCTATGGGTCTCCTTGAAAAAATCCTGGGCGTTCATTATAGGTGAGGTGCCCCAAGGCTTTGGCTGAGTTGTTTTCACAGGCATCACTCTCTTAACATGGAAAATAGTCTAATTAAGAATCTAAAAAACTTAAGGGTTATCTACTGCTTCCTAATATTGACACAGCCTAGTTAAGATGGATCACAAGACTTGTTAGAGAAACAGCTGGTCAAAATGACATAGCCTTTTAGTGTTACCACTCAACTCTTAATGTACGTAACCACTTTCGGATGTGTGTGTGAATGTTTATGTGCACCTTGTATGTATACACTCATATAAGTATGTACATATATACTACATATAAACATAGTTGGATGTATAATATACACACAGATGTAAGTACATACAGATTTTATTATTTAAACATATCACAAGGCTAAAAGTCAATATCTAACACAGCAATCTTTGGAAAAAGTTTTAATGCAAAAAAGGGGGTGAGTGTTGAATAAAAAACTCCAAAATTGAAAAGAGGATGATAGACCTTTTGCTTTCTTAACTGAAAAATGCTTAGTGTTCTTCCTACACAAATTTCAGCACCTCTGAAAGTCACACAATACAGTGACATCCACACTTGATTTCTTTCATTATTATTATAGTTTCTGGGTGATATGTGACCATTTCAAGAACTATCATCTTAAGCTGTAGCAGGCATTTCTGAATAAACCACTGGGTTTAAATAGTTTCCACCCCCCCCCCCAGAAGCTCAATCAACATAATTTTATTTTTACTAATTTTTTTTGTTTTAGAAATAAAAAAGATATCTTTATATATATATTTTAACTCTAATCTCTAACTTGTTATATAAGATTTTAGTTTGTCTAATTAAGTAATGTCTTTGGAAATATGGCATTTCAGCTTCAATCAAGAGATTCTGGTATTTTTAAATTCAAATATATATAAAGTTTTAAAATTTTCTGCTCTGTGTCCTATAGCAGAAATCAGTGCACCCTTCCTTTATTAAACACATTTATTGTCAACTCATTTTAATGGCTTCATTAGCCAAAAAACTTTACCTCTCAAAGTAGTTGCAAACCCAGAGTTCCCTATTGCTTTCATTTATTTGGCTCTTCCTGAAACAATCTATCTTCATTCCTCTCAGGAGAATTTTAGTATTATATTTTCCAGAATTAATGACACAGAACAAATTCTACTCTATTAACCCATGACTTGAAGAATATCAAACTTATTCCACTTTGATTCAAACTTGATTGTTAACATTGTTCCTCTATGGCTATCAGGTGGATACAGCTAACACATGCTTTGTTCCAGATTTTTTTCTGGCATCATTTTTAGACAGTACAATTATACACGGTTCAAGGAAACAAGGACTCATTCTATCATAGCAGTACATGGTGAGTGACTCCTTAAAAGCTAAATTAAACAATTCAATAATTCCTAGCATATAAAATATGAATTCTATAGACCTCCCCCCCATACACACTACGTATATTATTCATTTATGTTGCTAAATCTAACAGTCAATTCTCAGCCCTCACCTTTTTGCTCTATCAGCAGCATTGGCACAATATGACTATATCTAATATAATAAAAGAGAAACATGCAAATTGACCATTACCACCAGCCAATCAGAGCGGCTGTATGTAAATTAACCCAGCCAAGATGGAGGCCAACAGCCATGGAGCTAGAGCAAACCAAAGGCTTCTGTTGCAACTGCCTGCCTAGGCTGGCTGAGCCTCTGCTCACAGCCACGCCCACCAGCCAATCAGAGCGGCTGTATGCAAATTAACCCAGCCAAGATGGAGGCTGGCAGGGCGGCTCTGCACTGGGAGCCTCCATGGCCG